>JAUJPO010048439.1:0-15874 GCA_032270745.1 Tiaropsis multicirrata
GATTTAAACGTGGCGGCAACGAAGCTCTCAAAGAAACAAAAAGGAGATGAACTTCCAGTCGTTTATATTTTCATGGTGTAACACACCAGACACGGAACATTGTTTTAACGTCCAAAAGAACGTTATGTTGGAATAACGCTTTTTCAGAGAAAATCTGTACTCCCAATTAAGGATATAAGGGGTTTGAGATTTCCAATATCCTAGGATATCCAGGAAAATCGATATCCTCAACAGGAGAGGTACGAAGACTGAAATCTTTTAAAGTGAGCGTTTTTTAATTGTGCAATGAAAATTCCGCAAAAAAGGAGAACTCGACCCACAGAACACGCAAAAATTTAGCTATTTACTTGACCTTTTGTCAGACCTGCTTTTGACACAAAAAAAAACGTGATCAAAACTTTATATAAAGAACATGTCAAAAGCAACGGAGTTGCGGATTTAATTTGAAGGGTTTAAGTTCCGCGGGTTCTCTTTAAAAACTTTTCGAAACGAACTTTTTTATTTGCCTTCAAAATTTAAATAAACCCTTTGCATGCAAACATATCATGGAAAGTCAAATACGACTTTTGATGAAAAAAAAAAGAATCTAGTTCTTGAATTTTCGAATCCCGTTTGGATGATGAAAGGATAAAGATGTTTTATTGATTCTTAATTGTCGTTTTGTTTGGGTGTGTAAATTATCATTAAGTACATGGCTGGTGGTGGGTGGTAGGTGGTGGGTACATGGCGTTCTAAATACGCCATGGGTGGGTATAGTTGGAACACCCATAGTTGAAACAAATTGGTTGAATGCCACAAACATTGTGCTTGAGCACGCAATTTTAAACCATAATATATAAAAAATCTACAATTTTCAGTGTTTTCACCACTCCTCTGGGTATGCAATCTTCGATTATAGTTAGGAAATCTATTGACTAAGTATCTATCAACTATCGCTAAACTTGGAGGATGAGAAACATTGCATATATCGTTCAGGGCCCGCGCCTTGATTTTGAAAGTGAAAGCCAGCAAATATAGTAAATTAAGAAGGCACAACCATGGTTTGAGCCGAAGGGCCTGTCCCCCCCGATGGCGTGGTCCCTGTATAACGATCAGATCTGACGACCACGTAAAAATCTTCAATTTATCACTTCTTGGAAATCACTTTCTTTTAAACTTGGGGAATTTAGTAATACTTTTAATGGAGAAAATTTGCCAACGAATACTCGATAGAAGCGTGGTATCTTAAAAGTGTCACTGTGAGGCACGGAACGTTATGTTTTGTTTAGTGGACGTTGAAACAATGTTGGAATAACGTTGTGCGCCTTCTGTGGTACTAAGAGAATTATCAAGAGAATATTTCGCTTGCGTACGTGAGGCGGCAAGTAAATTTACAAGCACTTATGACGTCATCATTCGAAATTAGTTTGGTTTGTTTTGATATAGCTGCTCAAATAATAAGTTTGTTCAGTTTGAGAATGGAAGTTCGCAAAATTCGTCGGTTAGAAGCAAATAGATTTCGAAACTTACATTTCAAATAAATGTAATAAAATGACAGTCTTCTTCAAGAAGATTTTAAAACCAATAGATTGAGAGAAGCATTTTGAAAAAACGTTTGAAATATAAAAGAATCTGATAATTTTGATGAAAGAGGAATATTCATCTATTTTTACATCCAAAGAAAACGTCACATCGACGTCAATTGACGTCTCGTCTCGTCTTTCTTGGGCAGTGGCCTACAGTATAATGCGTTTCCTTATAATCGAGACGAAAATAAAATTTTGAAAATTGTTTGAAAGTATTTTGAAATAAAATTCTAAACTGTATTTTTGCAACGTCAAAATCGATAATCACTCAAAATACCATACAGGTCATATTGTATTACCAAAAACAAAAAGGTATTGATATGTGAGGGTATAATGACTCATTTTGTGATTTTAATAGAATCTTTTTGTTAACCTTTTTAGCACTTAATCAAATTTTTTAGCTGATTCATATTTCTTATCAGAAAATTTGTAAACAAATGGATCAATTTCATTTTTCGATTACCGCCACATTTTATTCAAGGTCGCTCCTAGATTTTATTCTAAAAATTACATTTTTTGGAACTGCCTGAATTTTTACGCCTTTTTACACGAAAAAGCATGAAATGGATTATTTTGTAAATATGGTCAAATGAATATTTATGTAATTGACCAATGTTTCATTGATTAAATCGATCGAATATCATAAAATCTCTTCTCTGGATTTGCTACGTATAATTTCTAGTAATCGATTAATAGTGTCATGGAGGTACTAATTTATTAGGGACCAAAGGTACCAAAAAGTGTTTATAGTAAAAACACCCGGGGTAAGTGACCTAACCGGACATGTGAACAAATAGATTTTCGCACTGCAAGGGTAGGAAATGAGGGAATTCTTTGCTAAATTGGGGGAAATTCATTGAAAAATACACTTTTCGACAAATTTTGTAAAGGCCCGACTTTTTTTTTTGTAGTTTTGAGATCCATTGTCCTCAGATCCACTCAACCCCAGGCTCGAAATCAATAACATTGACGATACGCCCTCTACGCCCTCTACTCAATGGGTTTGGTTGCTTGTTTTCCCTTAATCGCTCCGAGCATCACTATCAATATTCAGCAGTGACGCTTAGCAAACAAAAACAAAATCCTAATACTTCTTGTTTCGAATTTCTTTTATTTTTAGATCAATTTATTAAACACAGAAATCTCTCACAAGCATAAACAAAATGACGACGCACATCAATTTTTTGGCTTAACTTACCAGACTAAAAGAATTCTTTGTTCTATCATCGTCAAGACTAACATTACAGCATTACTATTATTGCTGACTTAACAAAAATTGTAGACAATAGAGAAAAGAGGAGAGAGAGAGAGAGTGAAAACAAGAATACATAAAAGTGACATTGATCTGGTTTGCACAGTTTAAATAGCTGAGCACCTCGTATCGAGTAGTCAAATATTGAGACGAGCTGAAAGAGTGAGAAAATTGAGAGAATTTTTAAAGAAGAAAGAAGAACTAAATAAGAAGAACATAATTGGATATTTGGAAATTGATTTTTGTTTTTGAATGGCTAGGAAAATGCACTTGGGGATATTTATGGCAATGCTATGCATGATGGAGGTAGGTGTTGACAGTATTTTTTCCTATGCGGTTTTTACTGTTTTAGTACCCCGTTCTGGCTAGCCTGTACCAAACCAGCAAAATAGGGTGTCGTACAGTCTCCTTTTGGGCATAAAGATTAAGTTTGTGGCGATTTTGTGGGGAAGCAAGTACCTGTTCACATGAATGTTATCTCGGCGGACATTATAAAATTTGACTTTTTGATCGGCCGCTTTAGTAAAATCTGAGAAGTCATATTTCTCCTCTTCAGAAACTTATAAAACATATATATATATTCATATACCTTATCGAACAAAACTTAAATGTCCGACTTAGTATTGTCCGATAAGGTATATGAATATATCGAAGTTTATCTTTATTAGTGATCAATCTAGAACTAACTTTGGGCGGGGAAAAGTCACATTATTTTCAAACTGCCCGTACATAGTTCAAACGTTACGGCCTGAAAAAAAACTATTATTGGATCGAGTTAGGACCGAAAGGAAAAAAATATGCGTTATGCAAATAGTTTACTTACACGGTAGGTGCCTTTTAGAGAGTTTTTAGACCGGAAAAGTCTTAAAAGTATTAACATTGGGAATATAAATCAAATTGTCAACAATTTCACATTCTTGAGACATTCTACACCAATCCTACCATGTAATCAAACTATTTGCATAACACATACTGGGTGAAACTTGAGGGTTAAATAACTGATTTGTATCCTTAATCTACTGTATTGGGCTTCCACTGTTTTGATTTTGAGGTCGGTTTCACAGTATTAAAAATCGCGAGTCGCAGAGGAAACCCTGAAGGGATCGGAAATAACATGGTAGATTTGAAAATATTGAACACACTTTTTCACGGGAAATAGGAGTGTATTATTAGTGTTCAGTAAGTCAAATCAATGATCAAAGATCAGAAAATTTACTATGGAAACGGTTTCCGTCCTGTGTTTTGTGATTCCTTTTGGCCCTATTAGTAAAGATCCTTTCACAGTATCAAGACTTATTTTCAGGCTTTTTCAATCAGTGAAGTTTGAACTACCTACGTCAGGTCGTAACTATTGTCGTACTATTTGTTCTAAATTGATCACTCTTCACTTCATGAACCCATATTCTAAGAACGGTAAACTGCGTACCATAAGCAATATTGCCGTGCATTCACCAAAAAAACATTGGAGAGCCAAAAGTGTTAAGAATGTTGAGACGTAACCGGAAATGCATAAATAGTGATACTGATACTCAATGCCAAGAAAAATGGAGAAAAATCACTCAGTGCCCTTTTTTGTGATTTCTCAATAATTACTGAGCGAGAACATTTCTAAAACTCAGCAGACACATGACGTTTTTCCAACCCTCTTTCAACGTCCAAATAACGCTCTGACGTTAAAACAACGTTGTTGTATATACATGATAATATGGAAAAGTTCACGAAACAATATCAAGTCGTCAGCGGAAATGCAATGATGTAAAAAAATATGATTTCAAGCCAACAAAATATATAAGTAAAATGTGAGAAGTCTTTTTTAGTTACACCCACGAAAACACGCGCGTGGATTTTGGCAATGAAAACACATTAGAAAACCTTTTTTTGAAGTGACCTGGCTTTAGTATCATATTATTTTAAAGCCCACATTGGACTAACCACATGCGAGAAATCGTATAAACACGCTTCAACGAAGTTCTAGGATACTCTAAGGACACGAATAATAGGGGGGATGGGGGGGGGGGTCCGAAAACAGTGAAAATAAACATCTTAGAGTGTAGCGAAATGGAGGTGTATAAAACTCGAAAATGCGTAAAAATGGTCTACACTATGATCGTTTTCTTGCACTATATGTTGTTGCACAAAAACACCTTTTGAACAAATCTTTTTGAAAAAAAATTCGACAATTCGATAAAACTTGATTTACATCTTGATTGAAAATGGTAAAATCCATTTATTCGGGTCCTTAGAGTACGCAAGAGCACAAAATAGATTTAATAGGAGGCAATCCTGATAGTTAGTTTCTAGCGTGATAAAACACCATGGGGTTTGGCATCCCTGTATAGTGTTAACCTAACCTTATTTTGAAGGCCGGTGGTCTCCACTTATCGCGCGCAGTGTTCCACTTTTTTTGCGGTTGGAAATTTCTTCGAAAATAATTTTACGTACTGCTCGGCGATGAGTAAAGACTGGCCTCGAATTTTGTGGCAGTCATTTCAGAGGAAAGGCTCATAATTGACCAAACCTTTCAGGCGCAAACAGAAACTTTCTTTCTGATTTAAAATAGAGACTACTAAACATGAATCCAATCAAAATTCAGTTTTAAAATTATAAACTGAGCAACCCTTGATAACAACGATTGATTGATGTATATATTTCGAAGGAATCCAATACCTTCACAAAGAATCAGTACCCAAGAAAACTCATTCAGTGCACTAAGACCCTCAACCGCTTATACAAGATATTCAAAAAGTTAAGTGGAAGAAAACTATTTTGAGAGAGTAATTGTTTCTCTAAAAAAAAATTAACAAGCTCACTCTTTTAACGTTAATTTTGCACTTTAGGAGGCTCCCCGGCGGTTTGCGTGATGGTGTGATTTCGGATTTTCTATGACGTGATTACAAGTTTAAGCGTGATCGTGATTTGACAAAATTTTGGAGTGTGATGCGTGATTACACGATTTTATGGCCAAAAATGCGCGATCGCTGGGTCACCGCTGGGGGGGCTCTTTTAGCCAAAGCAGGAGGTCAGGAACTAACCTTAAAAAGCTTGCAAGATATAAGAGATTAATTGCGTGGGCGTGTATTGGGCTTATTCGTCTGGATCTAGATTGATGAGCAACCAATGTCATTATTTTTCATTGTCTTGCTTACCCAAAACGGTTTAACATTCATTCCAACATAGGAAATTTTAAGCGAAAGTCAAACAAATAAACAAACAACGGATGGACATAGTAGTAGTACTATGATCTTGTGATTTAATTAGCCTTGGTCACATGAGTTTGCATAAGAGCTTAGACTCAATCAAATGACCACAAACGCACCTCTACTGATTTCCTATATAAACGTCTAACTGTTACCTGTTACTAAGATAGTAAAAGGCAACATTGTTTTAACGTCCAAATAACGTTCTGACGTGTTGAAACAACATTGTCTGGACGTCAAAACAACGGTACGTCCACTGCGCTGGTTATGTGTACAAAGTCTTTGCAGAACAAACGTTCCTAGAACATATATAGGACGTAGGCACTTTTCCTAAAGACGTTGTAGGAACGTCTTTGGGACCTATGACACTGCGTTATGCAATTCGTATAACTCTTTCTTTGGAATAGCATAACTGGGAACTATAAAGTATATGTAAATATTGGTTAGTGTTTTACTATACAACTTTGGTGTTTTTTTTTCTGAAGAGGAACTACTGTTAGAAGAGGCTTGTTTTTGTTTAGCATTCTACTGCACAGTTACCTCTTACTGTCAAGTGGGACAAGCGGCTCCTTTGGCTATACTATGCAAACGAGTAATTGCAGTATTATACAAGAAAATGATGAAATGTTAAGAAAAAATATCTCAATTTCTTCACAGCTTTTTTCAATTAGGCACTTCATTTTTTATTTTGAGTGGATCCCCAATTCAATTTAGTTGAAGTCATGTGATTCTAAATGTAGTTATTTCACACACTGAAAATAAGGGGATGAATATGTAACATCCAAATCGGCTTAATAGGTTGATAGTAGTACTAGGCTTTTAAAAAGCATTACCAGGGAAATATTTCAAAAACATGAAACTACCTTTTCAGGACGCCAAATGGGCATAACGCCAAATGGGTGTTACAAAATATGGCGTATCATGAAATTAACCCCAAATTGATAAAGAAGAGAACTTTGCATGACTTCAAAGGCCTCATAAAATAACAAGGTCTGCGTAAAATAAAACTGGTTTACAGAAGATGATTACAGTACTAGTTTTACTGGAAACAAGAGAGCAAGAGTATCAAATAAACAAACTTGATGATGATGAACCAACCTGACAGGAAGAGGGCAAGTGGGGTGACAAACAAATAGATTGGTCAAATTGATTAGAAGCAGCTTAATTTTAGACATACTCTTTACATAATTGAAAGATTTCGACTATTTATGAATATTTGTGTTGAACTATCGGATAAATGACTCGGGCACTGGCCCATTAAACTTTATTCGTAAATCAACACTATACTAGTGTCACTGACAATAGAAAAAGGGAACACCAAAAAACTACCTTCAGAGGGCCTTTTAAACATCTTTAGGAAGCCAAGTAGGTTTAGAGGAAACAATTCGAGAGAAACAGTAAAATAATCGAGTGTACTTTCGCACCGCATACAAAGGAGTCTTATTTCACCTTCTCGCAGTTTTGCATTTCACGCGACAGCTCTCTTTGCGACGATTATAAAAATCTTAATGTCTTTTAGTAAATTAAATATACTGTATCAAATTCCTTGCTAGAGAAACTAAATTTGAAATTCGAGACCATACATCTATGTAAATCTAGATAGATCATTAAACTGCGACTAAATCAATTAAAACAAATTGTGTTTCTTATAGAATAGTCTTTCCAACGTCTGCGAATTAGATCAATGCATTCTTAGGTCCAAACTTCATTTCATCACGGTTCATTGAAAAATTTAAATAGTTTCCAAATGTAATATTTATAAAGTTAGATCATCTAGGCTTCTGGCTGATACGCGACATTTAACCAGATACAGGTACTGTTGCAGTATGTTGCAGTAAAAAAAAAATAACCATCAGGCTTTAAAAAATTTGAGAATCTATAAACAATTAAGCAGTCAATTTAAAGTGAAACACTTCAAACAGTTTCAAGTGTTATAATATGCTTTAAATTCACTTGTAGACCAAAGAATACCGAAACGCGTCCTCTCACATAAAGACATTTCTCATATATTTGTACACAATGTTCCTCTTTCTTCGAAGTGAAATGAGAAGCTGATTAGAGTACGGTTTAGGTCCATTCTCAAAGCCATATTGAACAATAAATTGAGCCGAATTTGTTGGCGAATCTTAATCCTAGCAGATACACTATGTTTTTTCAACGTTCTTTTTACGTCCAAATAACGACCAGACGTTGAAACAACGTTGTTTTGATGTTAAACAAGGTTCCAAGGTTGATACTTACACTCGTTTTCTATTTTTATTTACTTTATTATTTTTTAGGTTGCGTCTGCTGGACGCCTTATCGAAATCAAACTAAAAAGCTACAAGAACCCTGGTAATAGACTGGTTAATTCACAAACGTGTTGCGAGAGTGATCAATCCATATGTAGAAGTTCATGTTTAAATACGATTATGTTATGCGTTTCCAGTGTTGTGAACAAGGGATCTTGTGACATTATCAATTCGATGAAAGTCAACAAAATTGAAGTAGAAGATGATGAAACTTTCAATGAGGGTGAACGTGAAACTAGATTCACAAACCCGTTTAAAGTGGCTTTACCGGACAATTTTAAACAGGTAGATTTAAAAACGAATTTTATATCCATTTAATGAAAAATTTCTGTAAGAGAAATAAGCCTTACAAGTCTTACGGGGTGTTTAGGTCAGGATTGTAACGGGTAGGAGACCCACGACTTCTTGTCTGCACTGACTGAAGTGCATTCTCACCAGTCAAATGACGTATTTCCAAACGTTTTTTTTGACGTCCATGAAAAGATGAGAGATTTAATTTGTTGACGTTTTGTATTTATTGGGTCAATTTATTGTACTTCCATTGAATCGTAGTGAGCATTGAGCAAGTCACTCACTTAGTCTAGTACGAACTAAGAACCAATAGTGCAGTTGGAAGAAAGATCACTCTGACAACAAGAAGGTCGTAGACCGTGTGTCCTGGTCCGTATGGGTCGCGGGTCGTGGACCGTTTAAAATAGTGTAGGATCTGCCGATTCATTACAAATTAGTCATTAACCTAATAAACACAGAACGTCTTTTTAACGTTAACGGGAAGAATGCTATATGATACTATCAAGCTTGAAATCTAAAAGCTAAAGCTTTTGCCATATATAAGTATCACTTACATCAATGTGACCGTTTCATCATTTTTAGGACAAAGTTTCCCTATCTTTCAAAGTATTTCAATCGGGCAAAACTTTGGCTGCAGAATTCAAAGACATTGAGATTACCATGGAAACCGCAACATTATCATGGCAAAGCATTTATATAGAAACCGAAGCGACCGTTAGACGATATAAGAGATTTGTCAAGAAAATGGACTTTGAAGCAAGGTAATTAGCAATGAAAAAAAATTGACTAAGTACTTTCCCGAACTCGTTCACCTACCATCATTGGAAAGAGGACAAAATTATAAACAATAAGAGGGGCTGGTTTTAGGCACCGTCCCCCTCCCTAAACACCATTTTCGCATACGCGTGACGTCGTTAAAAAAGTTGTCATTTTTTTTTTTAAATGAGCAAACCTCTGGTACAGAAGGGGTTAAAATGAAGGATCAATATTAACAAAAAACAGCCAGGTGGAAAAATGGCAGCCTATGGGATAAGGGCAATTTTTTATTTGTATCAAGCCCCAAAAATAGATCAATTACGTAATGGGATTGCATCATTAATACAACATAGAACTGTTTTCAAAATCAGCACAAAATCACCAAAAAACACAACACATAGTCTCCTTAACCTTTCTTCGATGCTGTGATTGGTTTATCTGTTTAGCTGACCTTCTTTACACCAATCTTGAAGAAAATGATCAAATTTCTTAAAGACAACAGACCTATAAGACCTATAATCCGATGAAACATAAGGATTTAGGATTGTAGTCTGTATACCAGCTGTTAGACTTTCATTTATCTCTGTATTTCCTAACAAATACATGGAACAGGTTTGGTACAGGCTGTAAGGGTAACAGTATTCACAGTTTAAACTAAAGGTTTGAAAAACTTCGTTCATTTTCAGAGCGATGTGCAGTAAAGACTATACGGGAAAATATTGTGACGTCAAAATATGTACACCACATGATGATACTTTGGGACATTACACGTGTACGAAAAATCACCAAAGAGTTTGCTTACCAGGATGGATTGACCCTTCAACTAATTGCTTAACAAGTTAGTTTTAGATTCATTCTTTTCATCAAAAAATTCATATCTAATTTGAAACTCGAATGCTAAATCAACGCTAAACATCATCAAATCAAAACTAAAAAAAATGCAGCGACCATTAAGTCTTGACAATCATTAATTCTAGAAATCTAAAAGTTTTTTTAGCGTCATATGTAAAATATTTTGAGATGCCGACTCCGAATTTCGCATCGTTGTACAGTGCCGTAACCACCTTAAAGTCCAAACTGTTCCTGGTCCATCGGTCATAACCATGGATCCTCCTTACTTAGGCACTTAACACATGTTCCCCTAACATATATTTCGTATCTCCGGCCCTGTTGTAACAAAAATGCTTAAAACATGTCAATTAAATTATTTTTTTTAGGAAAAGTTCAACCAACCTCCTCCATCATTATCAAACCATCAACAAACATTCTTCAACCAATGGTAACAACCATCTACCCAACATCCTCCTCTCAGCCAATCAAAAGTCTCAAAACATCATCATTGACCAATGAGATTCAAGAAACGAGTCACGTGTTCATCCTCATGTCAAGTAGTATAAACAACCAAGAAATAGATTCTACAACATCCCAATTTCAACAATTTCTCAAAACATCAATTCATCCAACAAAATCAGTTTCAAATGAATTACCAACATCAACTGCTGTCACAACGCCACTTCCAACAACAATTGCTCCAAAGGTCACAACAAAGTTACCAACAAAATCAACTACAAATCCACCAAAGACAATTGCCCCAAAGACCACACCACAATCACCAACAACAAAGAAGAAAACACCTAGCGAACCAACCGTTAAATCCACACAAAAGAAAACCACTCAAAATACGTTTCCAACGGAAAAACCAACAACAAAGCAAGTGGTAACCACCGAAAATATTTTAACCACACAAGAAACAATAGTCACTATAACGAAAAGAAATCGAACACCAACGACCGAAAAGCCGTCAACATTCGAACCAACAGCTACTGAACAGTTAGAACCAACAACAAAACCGCCAAGACCATCCGAGAGATCCGGCAGCCAGGAGATTGACGAAGAACGAGAAAAAGCGAAAATTGATAATACAGTGTTGATCACAGTGATTTGTTTGACGTTGGCAATCGTGGCATGGGTTGTTGTACTCATTGTTGTTAGAAAAAGGTAAGAGATCTTGTCATTTTTTGAACTTTATGAGGGTATATCATCTTTCCAAATACCCAATATTTCGGTAAATTCTTCACTGTACTGTCCGAATTTTGAAATCCAAATTTTTGTCCGAAAGGATTATGGTAATGAAACTGTGAAATAAAAGTATTAAGTGAATACAAAATTCAATCCATATAGTGTATCCCATTGTCTGGTTGCTTTATTATTTTCTATTTTGGGGTTACTTCTGACTAAGGACCATGGGTAAAGTACTTATAGTTTGTAGTTAAGAGTAGAGAACTTCAAACACCGAAAACTGAAATAAAAAAAATCGAACTTGTGATTATTATTTCATTTACTCTCTTAATCCGGACCTCTAGATTGGGATTTTCCAGAAAAAGGATTTTACATTCATACATTGAGATATTGATTTTCTATCCGAGGGGTCAGCTCATAAAGTGTGGTGAATTTCCGAGGATTACACCAACAAAATCCCATTATTTAATAACAATTGTATCTTTTTAAATATTTTCCAGAGTGAAATCAAAGAACAAGATTCACCAGTCACAAATGATGCAAAAATCAGGAACTTACATTGTTCCTCAACCTATCACCAGTATTGTTTCTACCACAATCAGTAGTACCATAGAGAATACCATTTCAATATCATTGCAAAATCAAAACTTCATGGAAACGAACCTGACAGAGCCTTTGGTGTAGTAACGGGAAAGAGATGGTGATTCCTAAAACGCCCAAGATGGAATATGATTCTGTGGGTATAGTCCCAGCACTCACGTGACGCTTTTCAAGCGCTCTCTCAACGTCTAAAGGCTGGTCTCCACTTATTGCGCGCAGATCTGGCTTTTCATGTTTCTCTGTTCTGATTGGTCTTGGACATAACATTACGTCAGTTTGTTACGTAATATTATCTCCGAGACCAATCAGAACAGAGAAACATGAAAGGCGATCGCTTCTGTTTAGTACCGTTTCATTGCAGAATCGAAGGAGCCTTTATATCTAGTTCAAAAAGAGTTTAATAATAATTTTATTTTTTTATTATACCTTTTCATAAATTACGTCACGAACAACGACTGCCTCTTTTTCATACAATTACCAAGGTGATTATTAGTTTACGGTTATGTCTCACGAGACTCGTAACACCTCTATCGATGGAGTCAAAATTTGATAAGTTCCCTTGGGATTCGGTTACAATAGCGCTCAATTCAAGAGTAGGCAATTGTTGTTTACAACGTAATTTATGAAAAAATCTATCCTTTAAATTTTTCGTTTGTAAATATAAATGTACATACATAATTTGATATTTATTTTTTTGAACAACGCAAAGACAAGACTTCAGTTATATTAAACATTTTACAAAAATACCCAAATGAAACAGTAGCAGATACGAAAGGTTCTCAAAAAGTTTGGCGGAGAGTATTGCTTTTACTAATATTCCTTATTTGGAAGTCAACACTCTCCACCGTCACCGTTTTAAGTACCTTCTGTATCCGCCTCTGTGTAAACAATGTCAATTAAAAAAATACATATTTTAACCATCTATCTCAACCCTAGAAATTGGCTTGGCCTCAGATTTATGTTTATAAAAGGAAACATTTTTTTCACCAAGCTTTGTGGTCAACAATGTAGCAGCAGAAAATGATGTTGGAAAGTAGGTACATTTATCAAGAAGGTCAAAACTGTCAAAAAAGCTTACAAGAAACTTTCCGACATTTCCAGATTTTTCTAAAATTTTAAGCATGCTTGACATGTGCCTTGTCAAGCCTCCCTTTGACCTTTGGTTTTTTCTCCTCATTCTCAACAACAACAACTACTGATGATGATGTAGCACCACCTTGACTTGATTCATGGGTTGAAACTTCTTCCACTATACCCACAACAGTCTCATTCAGTTCAAGCTGCTCATCAACTACCTCAAAAAAAAATAGAAATATCTTCTTCTTCTTCAAATTCAAACTCAGTTTCAACAATTTGAGAGCTTGATATTTCAAAGATTTCAGCCATTTTCTCTGATATGAGTGATTTTCTTGTTTTGTTTTGATGTTGTCTAGAATACGCTCGCCCCAAACCTGGGGCCACCCTTCGATCACGTGACCAAAATAAAAACAATTCAACCTCTTAGCCCGCGTTTCCAGACCAGGTATCCCTTCAATTGACATTGGTGTAAACAAACCATCACTGGAAAGATATTTCCGAGTAGTTATACATGATGCATTTAGAGGAAAGTTCTTTAAAAAAAAATCAAATTCATTGTTTTCGTTGATTAAAATTACATTTAAATAAAGCAAATAAATGAGGGTAAAATCACTCAAAACAACTTTCACGGAATTTCGAGCGTTCGAGACGTTTGAAAATACGGGGGTAAACGTTCGAACAGAGAAACATGAAAGGCCTCCCAAAGCAAAGCTGAGACAGCGTAGGAAAAATTGCTGATCTGTGAAAACGAGTCCACACTGTAAAACAATTTTATCAAACAGTAGCAGTTAAGGGATACAGTATGTAGCGGGTATGTATAACACCGCGACATCACAGAACCGGTGGGAAAATCTATCCATTGAGAAATAGGCCCAAAAACCATTTTCGATGAAAAATTAGTATAAAATTTCATTAGACGACCCATTCTCCCAATGAAAAGAAGAACAATTTGGATATTCTCACTGAAATGGAGAAAAAGGTGCCACAAAAACAAAGAGATTTTGGTATCCTCAGTGAAGAAGAATTCTGATTGTATTTCTTCCACTGGATTTTTCGTCTCATTTTTTACCATCTTTGATAAAAATAATTCCCAAAGGGGTAACTGAGACTGGGGGTTTTGTTATAAAGCTGAAAGTAAGGCTCTTACTACACTACTAAAAAAACAAAGGGAAGGGGGCTATAAAACATTCCAATCGAATTTGTGTGACCGTGTGACAGCAATGAAAACATATACTTCAGAATCTTTTTGGCTTATTCTTTAAAAAACTTAATAATGAAAACAATGGAACAATACAATATTGAATACTTCTTTTGTTTAGAAATACGTCACTTATGACAGGCCCAAAACACATCACTTGAAAATGTTATTATGGCCCACTTCACTTACATTATTTTTGAGAGATATGGTTCAAGATATATATAGACAGAACATATAGCACCACAATGGAGTGTATCATCGAATACCAAATTGAGAATCTTCAATTGGAATACCGCTCTCCTACGCTGATTCGAAATGTTGTCGTTTTTGGCAATTGGATAATAGATATCTTGATAGGTCGCCATCAATTAAAGAAAACAAATCCATGATCATAAAAAAACGTATCTCGAAATATTTTTATATGGACACTTCTTTCTCTCTAACCCTGAACTACATAATTCGTTTTGATGACATTGTACGATGTATTTCTGGAGATTGATATGTACATTGATAGTTCTTGGATCTCAAATTCAGGTAAGCTGATCGGAAATCCAGTGGGACCTCTATAAAGCGGTTACGGTCTAAAGCGGACATCACTATATAACAGACACTTTTCTTTGGAACGAACGGATGAACTCCAGGGCATTTCCGGTCATTTCAATCTCTATAAAACGGACGCCTCTATCATAAAACGGGCATTCTTTTTGTACCAATCGTGTCAAAAAGCCAAAAGCCAAAAAAAGTTAAGAACACGTTAAAACATTAAGCAATTCCGAAAAATTGCTTGGAAACAGATAAATTATATGACTCTTTTCAGTAAAAGTTAAGTGAAAGACTTTTTTCTGATACAATGGTCTGATAATAAAAACGGAACAGAAATTTGGGTTTTTAAAATCAGTGCAAAATTTATCGAAAAACAGTACACTTTTTCGTCCATGTTAGCTTTAGTCAAAACCTTAAAAGTTCTACCCTTAAGGGCCGCAAGTCCGGTGGGTCTTTTACTTTGAGTACCCCCAACTCCCTTTTAACAAGTTAACAAGAATAGAGCTTTTCATTATTTTCTTTTATAGGTTTTATCTGCTGAAATAGTTTTTGAGCTGCTATTCGAGGACTATGAAAATACCGGCAAAAGGCTAAAGGATCAAAGTTGTTGTTACAAAGTGACATCCATCTGTAGGATTTCGTGTGTTAATACTCTATCAATGTGCGCATCACCTGTTAGTAATAAACGCTCCTGTAAACTTGGATTTTTTCGGATCAATCCTGGCATTCCTTTCGGTGATGTTGAGAAATTTAGGCAAGGCAAAGACGAAAACAGATTACAAAACCCCTTCAAATTCACACTGCCAAAAGGATTTAAAGAGGTGAGAACAGAACTTTAAAAATTCCAAATAATACATGTAAAGCTCCTAAAGTTTTATCCTGCTTTATTGCATGACAATTTTGCGGCATGAAAATTTCGCGCACATTTTAATTTCGCGGTATTTTTATCCAGAAATTGTACTTTGCGGCATTTTAATTTCACGGTCGATCTCCGAATACATTTCCCCGGAACGCTCCGTGTAAAAAACTCACGAAATTGAACAAAACCGCACGAAATTGACCAAAACCGGCGTTCGACTTGGAGG
>JAUJPO010048450.1:0-15871 GCA_032270745.1 Tiaropsis multicirrata
AAAGTTGCGAGTAGGAATTGTTTTAAACGCTCGATAAATCTGCAAAATGATCTTTGAAAAATATCACCTAAAAATCCAACAGATTTCCCGAATTTCCGACTAAAAACAATCGGATTTTTCAGATAAAAAGTGAGTCGGTCGAATGACGCGAACACAAGTTATTTTTTATCTCGGCCTTAGTTGTTAGGCGATCATCGAAAAATTGTTCTGTTCTCACGCACATGTTTAATTTTTCCATTTTTTTCTAACAGTTTTACATACTCAAGCTGTTAAGTGTGACAATGGAAAAAAGTGGTTGTGGTGTGCGTGACACAATTGACTTTATGTTTTTTCTTACACTTTCGTTTTTAAAATTAACATATCACTATTCGATAAAATACACAGTGCAAAGTATGGCAGAGTAATGTAAAGTATCACCCCTTCTATCTATCTATCTATTTCGTAAGTAACAAGATTGCCCATTCTTGTTACATTTAAAATTAAAAATATAAGTTAAGTAAAATATTGAAGTAATTACAATGAATGAATAATTAATTACAGAAATGAAAAATAAATAAGTTACTATATAATGTTAAAAAGTGAGGATTGAATAGGATGTGAATAAGATGTGCTAAAATGTCTATTAGACAAAGGAAGTAACGAGGCAAATGAAAACTAGATGATGGAGGAGCTTGGCCTAGAGAATATTGTGAACAGTACCTTGAAGGTACTTTGCCTGATTCAACCCATGCACCATGTCTTGTAAGAGAAGAATAGCGTAGTCAGTCCAGGGTTGCGAAATGATGCTATATATCTATAAAACGTTTCCATAGTCAGTTAGCAGTCTGATTCAATAGAAGAATTACTCCGAGGTCTGTAAATTGTATTATAATGAACCAAACTGTTAGAGAATAATGGCAAGTTTTTGTCCTCACTTGCATCTTTAAATTCCAATAAATTGTAATAGGGTAGTTTTGTCTTTATTCTGTCATAATAGACTGTTTTGGCAAAACTACCCTTTTACAATTTACAACAAATTTAGAGATCAGTGCCAATCTAAAATTCATCCACCAACAATAAGCTATGTACGAGGTACAGGTTGAAACGGTTCTAAACTAAAGAATAAGTGCGATACAGTAGAAGGTGTACTTTGTTTGCATTACCCTGCCATACTTTTCACTCGCTTTATTTTCTTTGTTTTCCACATACAATTCCGGTCATCAGATTGAATCTCTTTTCTTTTCTTTTTTTTCTATTTGGTTTGAGTTGCAGGAGGCTTTTCCAGCCTATTATCGCAACTATGGATACTCTTTAATTAGTATCCCGTCAGCAACCTTGGACTGACTACCCAATTCCCCTCACATGGCATGGGTTGACCCGGGCGAAGGTTGCTCACTTGCAAAGTGAGCCGCCGAAAGTGGGAATGGAACCTTGATCTCCCGTACAGGAATCAAGGTTGATGACCACTGTACCACAGCGCCGTCAATTACAAATCAAAGCCTATAACAAAAATATGTAGTTGTTTCAATTAAATTATTTACTGCTGATCAATATTTGGATGATATTTTTTGTGATACTTTGTTTCTTGATACAGTTCGTAGACGACCCTATCTCTGTCACCCTGTTCCTAACTTTGTCACCCCTAATTTTTGAAAGGTTGTTCTCTTTGTAGGTAATCATTTTATTGTATTTGGAAAGATAAAAGGTCAAAGCTGTACAATTAACTTTCAAAGAGAGTCAATTGATATTGGCTGTTAATTAAAAAGGGGTGACAGAGATAGGGATATCTACGGTACTGTAAGGACTTAAAATAAAAGTATTGTTCCTTTTTTTCAACCCCCAGGAGTTTAAGTTTTTGACATATTTCCAACCTCTTGGCTATTCCAACCCCCCCCCCCCCATCATCAATTTTGACATTCTTTCCAACCCCCTTGGCTATTCCACACCCCTCGTCTATTAGAGACAAGAGAGTATATGGGTAAAAATCATGAAATTAAAAATTTGGCAGTGATTATTATTTTGCCAAAATATCTAAATTTTTGAAAAAGTTACAATAATTAATCCCGCCAAGGTAAAAAGGAGAGATTAAGTAAAGCATTATGGTAAAATAATCTAAAGTTTTCAATTATTTCATGACAAATCCAACAGTCTGCACATGATAATATTTGAAATCTATTCTAGACAACATTACACTATCAAAATCAAGTTAAAAAATACTTGCAGCTCAATTGGCAGAATTGTTGGGTTTTTAAAGGAGCTACCAACTCTAAACTACTAATTTTTAATCAAATATTTTTATTTCATGTCTTAGGAACTTTTTTATATAACAATAAACCATATGAGAGTTTCAAAAGTTTCAAAAAGCTGGTAAGTTAGAAGGTAAGAACATGATGCTAGGCTTGATTTTAGAAAAGTTAATATTATCGGAAGAATTTCTTGCTTAAAAAACGTTTAGAAGAATGCTTAGCAGTAAAGGTAATTTTTCATGTTCTTACAGTAAAACTTTGTGAAAAATTTACAAAGAATGACATTGGATATAAGCTGTAATTGGGTTTATCCTACGAAATATTCTTTTTTCTACAGAAAGCAGTATTGTCTTTGACATGAAAACAAACGTTTCTGCAAATGTTGTGAATAGGCTTTAAATAATTAATCCAATCTAAATAAAACATTCATCATTAGCTGCTAGTGAGAGGAGACTGTGCTGTTCACTTCATTTATATAATTTCTCTTTTATCAATTTGTTTTTAATTCTTTAAATACAATTTAACTGTTAACTGGAACTGTTTGAGGTTTTATAGCTATATATTATTATTATGTTTTGGGTTTTTCTTCTTTTTCTTTTGTGTTTAAAGTCTGTATGCTTTCTTGGATATTTTTTAATTTTGTGAGACCTTTTTACAGTTCTTTAATTTGTAAAGAGTTTCAGTATAACAAACTAAAAGATTGAACATTCAGTAAATTTTTGCTTAGAAATAACTTTCACAATGTATGAGTTTTTTTCCGACAGTTTAAGACCTTTTTGGAGTAGTTTTATTGTGAAGTTTTTTCAATAGATTCTTTCAAACAAAATGTTTAACTATTCAGTAACATTTTTGTTTAGGAATAAATTTGCCATGAATTTCTTTTTGACTTTTTGGTCAAATGGACAAGTAAATGTTATTGATCCATTTTTAAGGAAGAATTTTTCTGGAACCGCCCGCGCAGAACCAGAAGGAGATGAAGCTATTATGATAGGATATTTTTTATTAATGAAGCTTAATGTTTTTCTCATCATTATTTGTGTTGAATTGCGATTGTGAAAAATGCACTACTTTAAAGTTTTTAATTTTCAAGATTAACTTTAAAGGGTGATAAGAGGAAATAAGGATTAAAAGGGCTGAAAAGGGAGATCTTATTTGGGCATTTTTATATTTTTCACTTTTTTTGCTTCCTGTCTATTACATCTATTTTGCACTTTCAATTTATTCATTGATTTCTTTGTTTCAAAAATGAAAAAATTCTATCACCTTCTATTTCAAATGTTTTGACATTCTTTTTTTCATATCACTTCCCAAGATATTAACAGAACTTTAACTTGGAGTGAAATATTTTTTTAGAAAGAAAATCTATGAAAATCAAATATTATATCTTTTTCTCATCTTCACTTTCGTTTTCTTTGTATTTTGTACTGAAGGAACAGCAGGTGGTTTTCTTTTAAGTTTCATAATTTATTGTTTCGTTAAACAAAGCACTAGATTATCCAATCTATTCTTATTTATGAGTTGTTGTAAACCTCTTTTCCCCCTTGTTCTGTGTGAATATCTTTTCCCCTTGAAACTATCAGATTTTTTTTGTTTCATCAGATTTTTAGTGTGTTATGTATTTGGGTTGTTTTCAGAAAAAAGTAATTCACGACTTGATAATTATAATCCAAAACATTATAAGAAGAACTTGTCACTTATGTTTTTATGTTTTTGTTTGTTTTATTCATAAACTCAATGTCTGGTAATAAAAGCAGTGATCTTTACACGCTTTTTCTATAAGAATTGTGTTCTGTTGGTGAGTGTTCTCAACTTTTTGACTGAAATGACCCTAAAGTATTCTTGAGATAATCATAAAGGTTATTTTTATGTTCTTTTCAGAACTTATCAGGCATATCACAATGGTCAGGTTTACAAAGGCATGGAAAGGATAAAACTAAAAATGAAAAATTAGTCAGCTGAATTAGCTTTAGAAAGAATTTAGATGAATTTAGGAATAATTTTTAAAAATAAATTTGATCTTGAAAAAATGTAAGATGACAATTATTATTAGGACATTCTTAAATTTTTGGCCAATTTCATGAATGTTCTTATAAAGTGCATTCTTATAAAAAAGCCTGTATTTCTAAATATTTTTCTTTTTCATTACTGTTATTACTGTTAGATCGTTTTACCTCCAGAATTTAAATGACGATGATGTAAATATGACGTAGGTTTTAACCAGACATTTTGACGACCATGATTGCCATTATGCAATTTCAAAATAATCGTTTGTTTCGTCTTGTAAAGTTAAAAAAAACGCCATTTTAAGTCATTAACATCTAATTGTTTTTTAATAGACTGGTGCTCCATTTACAAAATCATTATTATCATCCATCTTAAAAAGTTTGTAATGCTACACAGAGAAGAAAAAAAAGGGGTCAAATGTTTTGTTTCCTTTTTTTGTGGTGTTGTTTCTAGTATGTTCTTGCTAAAAGATTTTCATTACTCTTTCAGTAACGTTGCTATGGTTTTGATTGTGTTTTTTCTTCTTCCTTCACTTTTCGTGTTTTATTTTATCGTTGAAGGAAATTTCGAACAAGTGTATATATATATTTTAGAATTTATTTTAAAGATGAAGAATTGAAAAATTTGGATTTTTTGTTACGTTTAAAAATAACTTTTCTTAAAAGTTCTCTACCCTTAGGGTTTATGCAGAAGAAAAATGTTGGTTATGTATTTTTAGCCCAGGGGGGGGGGAGGCATTCATATGGTCCGACCTACGGTATGGTAAAAGCCAGTTGCACTGATAAAAAATTAATATTTATCCAGCTTTTACTTCATTTTCAGGTTGTTCAGAGGTGTTTTTTTTCGTTCACGTTACCTCTCGTAATTCCACTTACGGCCTTCAAATGTGATGCAAAAACTCGTAAAAAATACAGTTAAACTCATGAAGTTCGATTTCCCAGGGTACCAGAACATTTTTGTTTGAATTCCCAGGGTACCAGAACATTTGTGTTTGAATTCCCAGGCTACCAGAACATTTTGTGTTTGAATTCCAAGGGTACCAGAACATTTGTGTTTGATTTCCCAGGGTACCAGAACATTTGTGTTTGATTTCCCAGGGTACCAGAACATTTGTGTTTGATTTCCCAGGGTACCAGAACATTTGTGTTTGATTTCCCAGGGTACCAGAACATTTGTGTTTGAATTCCCAGGGTACCAGAACATTTGTGTTGGAATTACATGAGTTTACGAATTATAGGAGTTTGATTTTAAGTTTGATTTTAAGTCGGACGGGACCGAAGGTTTTATAAGAGTTCGAATTACACATGAGTTAAACTGTAGTTACATTTTAAATTATATCACCTATTTGACGGATGATACTGAAATACCTTCATAGACAGAGATTAGATTATGAATACCGTATTTCCTCCTATTTAACGCCTCCTTCTGATAAGCGCCGCCCTCTATAGTTTCTTTGTTAGTAAATTCTTTAACTTCTAATTCTAAATACGTCAAGAACTTAAGTGTGGTATGTTTTGTGTGTTGAAACCTACATAATTTTTAGGGAAATGCTTGATTTTTTTATTTCTCAGGCCTTTATAACGTAGGAAATCAAAAATTTGAAAATAGCGCCGCCCTCTAATAAGCGCTGCCCTCTAAAGAGCGCCGTACCTAAAATCTCGAAAATTTAAAGAGCGCCGCGGCGCTTATTTGAGGAAATACGATAGTCCATTTTGAGTTACAGCGGATACTCTGGAACTTAGCTTTTTGATTAGTTAACATCAGTATAGACCAAAACTCGTGAAATTAAAAAGTAAAAAAAGAAATTTACTCTTCGATTAGGTTTTAACTGGAAAAATAGTTATTTTCAGAAATAGGGCTGGAAAAACTGGAAAATAATTTTTCAATCAAATATTTCATAGCTCTGACAGGCAATCTGTGAGTATCAATTTTCAAAGTTTTTCTTGTCGCATCTAACCATGGTGTATCCTCCAAATAGATAGAAATATAAAATAGAAAGTCTTATTATGATTAGGACTTTTGGCAGAAATACTTTGTAAAAAAGCATTTGTAAAACTACTTTCAGTTTAGGGCCATGTCTTTCAACTGGTTAAGCTGGAAGAATATTTGCTAAATCAGCAAAAAATGCAAAAATGCAGTTTGTAGCAACTTTTCTGGGCAAGTTTATCAATTGCAGAAAGTTCAATCGTAGAGAGCATGTTCTATTTCCCATCTCTAGCCTGTCGTTGTCGCTCTTTTAATATATATGAAAAAAACCTTGATAAAACCATGTGGTTGTACTTAAGGTCTCTTTCAGTTCAGAGGCGGCGGATAAAGGAGATAATATTTCATCTAATTCGGCTCTTTAGCCTTTAAGAATGTTGATGATAAACGCTCAAAAGGACTTATCAGAGGCTAGATATTGAAACGTTTTCTTTGATGCGATCACCTTCTGATAAAAGATATTCTATGCTTTTTGTTTATTTTTCCGTACAGAAGTCCTGTTTTTTTTCTCTCGGGGAAATCGGGGAAATATTTTTCAAATAATGTACTTTTAGGTTGTCTTTTTTTGCTTCTCTTCCTTATATTTCTCTACAATAATAATTATTCCTTATGGTTTGTAATGTTATCATGAGGAAAGGACCAGTCTTGTTTTCTTTCCTTAAAAACCTCCTCTTTCCGTTTGTCTGCTTGAGTTTTTTAAGAATTTTATCATGAGGCGAGACCAATTTAATTTTTTGTTCTCTCATTTTGACAATTATCAGAGAGAAGAATTTATCTTTTCGACCTAAATAAATGTTGGGAATGATCAGTGTCTTACCGACCCTGAAATATGAATAAAAATATTTTTATTTTACCGACCGACCCATTAAAAACTGACGATCTGCCTGTAGAACAACAAATTAAATTTGTCTCGCCTAATGTATTTTCCATGTATTTGTCTTTTTTCAGAAAAAAATTAGAACACAAATTAAAATTGAAAGGAAGATTATATACTAACTATGGACCAACCGAATTTGAAATATTGACGAACTCGAATGGAATTTTAAACTTGAATTTATAAGGAGAAAATATATGACTGTGTAAAGATACACAAAAAACCCTGGACTTAAACTCAACTATCCAGTAACTTATCCTTCACAAATTTTTAACGGCTTCGAACATATCGCGGAACACATCATGTTGACTAAAGAGTACCGTATCCCATTACCGCTGTCTTTAGACGAATACCGGATTGCTCAGCTGTATATGATACAGGTAATCTCCACTTTTATACTTTACAATTTGAGACCACGTTCGTTCTTTAGTACAAAAGTTTCCAAACTTAGTTTTCCAAACTCATTTAAGAGACTTTACTACGGGAAACTTGAGTGATCTCAAATTGGTAGGTCCATAACATCATTTAGTGAGTGTTCTTCAATTCAATACTGAATCTCATTACGTTTTCCAGCTAATATAAGACGTTTTTTCAACGATGGTATCCATTACGTAATCTTTTCTACTGCAAAAAAAGCCGGATGTTTGTCACTAACTATAGTTTTATTGTTTAAATTTTGAAGCTAGTGGAAAGCAGTATAAAAGATTACGTATGATTTCGTATGTTTTATACTTCTACTATCAATGTAATCATATTTGGCAGTAAGCACTGATTCTCCCTCCCCCTGTATATCAGTGTTTTTTTACACTAATGCCAATATATTACTTAACCCTTTCCGTGCCATTGTCGGATATACCCGACATGCGAATATTCAATTTGTTTGCCAATGTCAGATATATCCGACATGCTAATTTTAAAGTGCTTTGCCGCAACCTTTAAAAAATGTACACTCTATTTGTCGAAAAAAAAAAATTTTCTAAGAAAAGAGTTTTCTTATTTTTGCCAATGTCGGATATATCCGACATAAACATACAACTAACTTTTATTGACCAATGGAATGATACTTGCCCCTAGTCTTTCGGAAGAATTAAGGCATAAAACTCCATGTCGGATATATCCGACATTAGCAAAATATGAAAGAATGCGGTTGAAAATATGAAAGAATGCGATTGAAAATTTACATGTCGGGTATACCCGACATTGGCAATAGCTATGACATTTATTTTACCATTTTTTACCCAATAGAAAGTGGGTTAAAAATAACCCCTCGGCACGGAAAAGGTTAACTGATCGTAGCTAAAATACATTAAAAAAATGAATAAAATATAAAATCACTACTGAATGTTAATTGTTATTTTTCATTTAGAAAAAAAGTCGTTTAGAGAGCACTGGGTCTGGTAGTTCCGTTGAAATCATTGAAAACCGGCCGTACGAAAATGGTCCTGGAGGTAGCGGACAATACACAAAGAAAATTTACCATATTGGGTCACACTTACCCGGATGGTTGAAGGCTCTATTACCCAAAACCGCTTTACGGGTTGAGGAAGAGGCTTGGAATGCGTACCCATATACAAAGACAAGGCACACCTGCCCGTTCATCGAGAAATTTTTCATCGATATTGAAACGCACTATTTAGCTGACCATGGTCAAACGGTAACAATGGCCTACTTTACTATCTTTTTTTTACAATATAATTCTTTAATCTTTGTGTTCCGACGAAAGCTAGATAATATTAACTCGCTTTATTAACTCGAAAAAATGACGTCATAATGCTAAACTCTAAATTTTAACTTGGGTATTCCTGCCCTCTTTCATTTGGTGACAATTCTACTTGCAGTATTATCGTCTAGAATTTAACTTTAGATTAATAAAATTAAAATTATATGCGTAAAGTAAGGAAGTATTGGGCGGCAGAAAATTACTGACCTGGAGGAGGACTACAAGGATAAAATAATAATGACTTTTTCGAATAGAAATACGTCATTAACGACTCCAGTGTTCACAAAAAAAACATTTCCACTCCATAGAAATAAAATCTTTAACCCTTTTGACCACACAGCGTCAGTTATTCAGTAGCACACCCTAATACGTTTCATTCTACTACGAAGTTGAATGCCCTGTTTTTATTTTTATCTTTTAGGAAAACATCTTTGACTTATCCACATCAGAACGAAAGAACATTGAAATTGGTATTATTTAATTACTAAAATAAACTTCTTGCAGTTTTCCCAGCAGACACAAGACGTTTATTCGACCTTGTTTCAACGTTTCTAAAATATTTCAACGTTAAAAAGACGTCTTTGGTTTCTTCTTCATTTTCTTCTTCGTTTTCCTTTTCTTTAAAAGGCGTGGTCAGTTTTAATTTTTTTCATTTTTTATAAAAATTGAAAACTACAGTACATAGTTTTGAGCCAAGTCACTGAGTATCAAAAGATCCTGTCTACAAATGAAAGGGCCAGTCCAATATGACTTTATTTCACTCATGATATCCACGTAAAAAAGACAGAAAACATGAACTAGTTTTATTGTTAAAATTGTTTTTTAAATTAGTTTTAGGATGGTTACGTATAACAGATTACATAATGGATATTTCGAATTAACTTCGATCTAAAAGCCTTAATACCTTCGGGGAACTCTGCAATTTTCCGTCGGTAAGTCTTTGTAATTTTGAATATCAATTATCTTTAGATTTAATCGATCCAATTAAAGATTCTTTTCCACAAAAAGACTATACAAAAGAAGAGGATCCCGCCCTTTTTGTGTCCGCCAAAACAGGGCGTGGGCCTCTACACGATGACTGGCTACAGGGCTATGAGGATGGGACAGACAAATCACCTGTTATGTGTGCTTATAAGCTAATCAAAGTGGAATTCAAATACTGGGGCATGCAGGTGAGAATTCTTTTATAAGAGATCCCGGCTAAACGAAATACACGTTTTTATAAGGACTTTGAGACCAAAAAATGTTCAACACTATAAAAGCTTTAACCTGATGTCGGGTCATCCAAATTTTCAACTTTAAATCTTCATTCTTGAAGTCGATTCAAATGGAATTACGTGCTCTCAGTGGCAACCATATATTTTCCCAACTCATTTTAACGAAAAGTACTTCTTTTTCTTTGCAACATTTTTCCTTTAACTAATTCGTTAATACGACTCAAATTATTTTATTTGTTTTATTTCGTTTCATGAGCTACACCCATGCGACGTGATGAAATATTTTCATGCGATTGCAACGATCTTTTTGATGTTGTCATCACATGAAAAATAAATTTCCGTTTTTCCGAAGCTTAAATGTCCAATGCTGGTTGTTTTGTTTGATATTGAAAATGTAAAGTTAACCGCGAAATGGAATGGTTCATTTTTTAAACAACAAAAGTTATCAGACGTTGCATATGATCTTGGAGATTTTAGACCTGCCAATTTGAGACCACTCAAGTTTCCGTACTAAAGTCTCTTAAACGAGTTCAAGCGATTTTTAGAGACTTTTGTATTACAGAACGGCGTGGTCCCAAATTGGACAGCGAAACCGGATGCTTTGCAACATAATAATATGCTTTGCATACACTTGATTGTATGCATCATTAAATATACATTATAATTATTTATTATTAATGACATGGTAATGAGCCGTGTGTACTACTAAAGTGATCAATTTTTTGTCATATCTCATTTTATGCTTGTGAAATGCTTCGAAGCTTTTCTCATCCACACCGACAAGCTTTTTAAATAATATTGTCACTGTCAGTTTGTGTTGGAATCAATACTTTACACTTGTGGCTTGTTACCCGACTGTTGAACATTACCATATAATTCATCTGTCGTTCTTTAGTACTAAAGTTTCTAAAAATCGTTTGGATAACAGAGACAAAGTTTCGTCTCGATGCTTCGTTCTCCAAACTTGTTTAAGACTGGGCTCAAATTTGTAGCTCCACAACCTCTTACTGTAGAGCACTTAGTTGCATTCGTTCATGATATAAGCAAGCGGGATTCGAGATGGGATCCCAATCTTCGTTTATACTCAACACGGGCAAACGTAAATGGCGTTCTAAAGCTGAAAATTACAAGTTAATGCTTTTGTTGTTTTCAAACTTTGCCTTTGATGTTTTCAAGTTATGCTTTTATTGTTTTCATGTTATACTTTTGATTTTTTCGAGTTATGTTTGTTTGTTTGTTTGTTGTCAAGTTATGTTTTCGATGTTGTCAAGTTATGTTTTTGATGATTACAAGTTATGCTTTTGATGATTACAAATGTTTTTGATATTTTCATGTTTTTTTATGTTTTCATATTATGCTTTTGATGTTTACAAGCTATGTTTTTTTATGATTATAAGTTATGGTTTATGGCGATTACATGTTATGTTTTCGTTGTTTTCATATTATGATTATTTGGCGATTACATGTTTACATGTTTACATTTTGATGTTCTCAATTTATTCTTTCGATGTTATCTATGCATCAGGTGTGTTGGGACGTCTCTTTGATCCTCACACTATCTCATAAAAATCTGTGATCTTTTTTTTAAATTAACTTCAAACCAAGGTCACACTATCGTACGCCGTCTCATAAAACAACGTGTGACAACGTGTGAGATCGAAAAAATCTTTTGGACGTTTCTCCACCGCAATAACATTAGGTTTTTCGAGATAAAGTGATCCAAAAAACCACATTGTTAAAAATATTCGGTGCCTTGTTTTAAAAAAGGTTTATAAAATCAATTCACGGCATGAATATCTAAGTTGTTGTTGTAAAACAGAACTAGAGAGGAATTTGAACCTACCTGACCAATAAATTTATTATAATATGTGACTGTTTAAAAAATTTTGCCGTATAACACGACTTTTGTGAATTTCAGTGTGAAGATTCTATATGTTGTGATTGTTTAAATATTTCATGCGACGGTTTTATATTAACTGTGTTTTTTCTCTCTCACTCCCTTGAATTGCCTTCACCCGATCTAATGTCGACTACATTTATAACTTTTTCGTAGTTGAACTTTTTGAATTTCATTTTTTTTCTGGAATATAGCCCAATTAAAATTCCTTTCTTTTTCAGAGTAAAATCGAAAATTTCATTCAAAGTGGATTACGTAATCCTATGCTGGTCGGTCATCGGCAGGCGTGGTCATGGCAAGATGAGTGGCATGGTCTCACTATCGAAGACATTCGCGAACTAGAGAGGCAAACTCAAGAGGAGCTCTCTAAAAGAATGGATAAGTTGGATATTGATAACGGTTCCCAGGCAACAAACGAGAATAAACAAACAAAGGAACAAAAATATTCAGACAATAATAACCATACGGATAAGGCGTGTAACGGTAATTCGACCACGGAATCTATAGACTCTAAAACGAGCCAGGACCCTTTACTATGTGGCGCTCCGACGACGACTTCTCCTGTCCCGTCGGCGACTGGGTCCTCATATAATAATTATCATCGACACAGTAGCATACAAACGATTACGAACCAAGAACGTCTATTAGAAATTCATATGAAACATATAGAACAATTAGAATCTGACGAAGCGGAAGATAGCGAAGGAGACAGTCTCTCTCTTTACCATGATGCTCTTGGTAAGGTTTTATGATATTATTATGTAACGATTGATCTAAAGCTAGGTTTTCACTTATCTTTACAAGAATGTATAGCTAGGTGGCCTCTCTCATAATTTCATGTCATTAAAGTTTTCAATTTGTTAGAAAAAACGTTTAACTACTTTGTTTTGAGGCCTTAAAAGTCTTTCATTTGTGTTTTTCTCTGAATTGAGTTGAATCCAAACTCTTTTTCATCGATTTAATCAATCAGCCTAGGAACATTTTGGTTGTAGGGTCTAAAAGAAGAAGAAAAAACACTTCCATATACGTATTTGAATCACCTCCCCTCAAAAATTCAATGATTGAAGAGCTGGCAATCCAGCAACCCAGCTTGAGAGGTACCCTCTGGTACTAAAAACATTAAAAATAATGCTTACTGCCAAATATTTTGGCAATACCATTATAGATTACTTCGAGGATCCTGTAGATACGTCACCACATTATTCAAATACATCGACTTTAACAACAACAAATAAAGATTTTATACATACGCAACTCAATGGAGAACCCTTAATAAGTGGCGCCACTCGAACAAAGGTAAGCCAAATCGGAACAAAATCGGGATAATCAAAGGGTAGAGTGGGTTGTGAATTTTCGATTCGTGAATGCGTGAATTGCTAAATTTTCCCCAATGAAAATGAAAGCTTCCCCAATTTTTGACAATCGGGATTGCGTGAATTTGGAAAAAAACTGCGTGAATGCCTGAATTGAGGGGTGACTGGGGGACCTCTTTGTGTTAGATCTCTCAGCTAATGTTCACCACGACTATTCTTTTTTAATATTGAGGCGTGAAGAGAAGTGAAGGGAAAGTGGAACTCGAGAGCTACATCATAGACGGTTGTTGCTGAGGTTTTAAGCCATAAACGGCGACGAGACGTTCTAAATCTACTGCTTGAATATTGCACGGCTTAAGATTAATTATTGAATAATGGGTGTGTTTTTTTAATGTAAGGTCGTCTAGCTACCTCATTGACTTGTTTCAATTTCAATTTCTAGACACTTTTCAAACCACCTATCGTCGTTTCACCTACCATCAATGTATCGCACGAACAGCAGTTCACATACAAGTCACGCGTTCAAACTTTGGTCTTTGTTATCCAAGGTGGCTCCGTCTCCGATTGCAACATTGATACCGAATCGCGCATGCGCGATTTTCAAACGTTCGAACGGCTGTTCACGAAAACGTGCAACACGTGTTATCCGGGTGCACGTGAGACGGTTTTCTTCGAAGTTATCGAATGTATGTCTTTAACAAAGGGTATCATGAAGCAACTGTTGGAATTAAACGTAGAATCCAGAAAAGGTTTGTAATACAGGCTGGTCTCTAGCCTATAATAGGCCTCCATATATTTGCTTGGTGGCTTGTTGCTTGAAGTCCTAAGTCTGTACTAGGCCTACTAACAATTGTGACTGAGCCTGTACTTGAACAGTGGATATTTTATCATAGTGTACTGTGCAAGCAAAAAGCGGACTCGTCTGGTACAGGCAACAAGTGAATAAGCCTGTACTATACCTACCAGTAGGTTTTTTATCATAGTGTACTGTGCAAGCAAAAAGCAGGATTGGTCTGGTACAGGCAAGCTGGTCTCTGGTCTCGTCAAGAGGATTACTAATATCAAGCATTTCGTCTGGAAGAAAAATTATCTCAATATTTCAGACTTTTTGACAATGAATAGAATTGAGATATTTCTTTGTTTTCGACCAATGGTGTTAGAGCACTGTTATAAAAAACTTTTTTGTTCCTCTACTAGGCCCATTGAAAATGGACGATAGCGAAAATTTATCGAACACATTTCCATTCAGTGCTATCCCTCTGTTGATCTTCCATCACCCTGATTTCCAACTGGTCTGCAATAGTTTGGTGGATATGATCAATCAAAAATATGAACAATTGCAAGGTATTTTGAATGAAGACAGACATGAGGTAAAGACAATTAGTTTTCTACTGGATGAGGTTAAGTTTTCTTCTTATGAAAGTCATATGAGAACGTTCTTCGTTCTTTCAACGTCAAAACGGCGTTGGGATAACGTTGGGTGTCTGCTGAAATTGGCTTTCTTCCTTCGTGAGACAATCTTTACCAACCACTTTTTGGATAAATATATTTTCCCCAGTTAATTAAAATATTTCCGTTTGTTGTGAGGAATTCCACTCTTTTGAATCAGACCGGCATGATAGTGAAAGAGCAGCACATAGACACAAAGTTGTTCCAGAGAAAAAAATATACAGAGGGATGTGGGTTAATCTTTTTCTCATGATTTGACAAGATTCCATTTGGCTTCTCGGACATCCAAAATCACCCCCAGAAATTTAAAATTACCTCAGGACATCCAAAATGACCCCTGAACATTACAAGCTTACCATCAGACACATATAGTTCTCTACCCACTTTCAAAAATATTTTTCCTAATGGTGTATAAGTGAAGCACTCTAAACAAAAGGGATTTCAGACGTTGAAATTTATTCATTACGTAATCTTTTCTACGGAAAAACCCAACGAAATAATGGTTTTTAAAAATTTTGTGTATCTTGATAATGGTCACAAGTCGCTTCTATGTTTTCGAAAACTCTTTACCATGGGCTCAAACAACCAAGAAAATAAGCCTTTCTTTCGTTTTTAGGTGTATTTCTTATAAAACTCGCCCTTCCTTCTTTCATTTCTAGGTGTATTTCTTATGCGACAGTGTGGGTGGTTTGTTTGTCTTCCAAGCACTATGTCAATATTCCAACCGCGATGACATCTCAAGTGGTTCTTCCAACTATGAAGATGATGATATTGCGTCTATCGATAGTGTTCTTCTTCGCTCCTCGCTTCATTTTCGCTTCACTATTAATGGTGTGTTTACACTGGGATCTCCTATCGGTATGGTGGCGCTGAAACAGAAAATTTCGAGCACGGATAAAGGTAGGATTACACTATATTACGTGGTACTGAGGCTTAAACCATACCATAAGGCACGTAACGCTGTTTGCACGTTTGCACGCTGTTCGTCAGAGGGTTATTTGGACGTTGAAACAATATTGGAATAACATTGTGTGCTTGTTGGAATTAGACTATCTATCGTTGAAAAAATATTTTTTCTAGATTACATTCATTCATATTCTCCGTTCATCTCTATACACGGGTTTCCTATTAGCAGAGCCGTGTAAAAAGTCATGAAATTTTCGAGTAAACAAACCAACTCGCACTCTGA
>JAUJPO010048461.1:0-44918 GCA_032270745.1 Tiaropsis multicirrata
AGTGTTTTTAAGCCTACATTTTCTTACAGAACTCAAGGGACCGACAAAAATAAATGTAAAAAAATAGATGTAAAAAAGAAGAAAAAAACTAACTGGATTAATTTTAGCGATTTGTAGATTTGACATGTTTTAGCAAGATAAGTTTTAGCGAAAATAGCACTAAAACGCTAAAACGCTAAAATTTCTCCGATTAAAGTAACGAATCGAGTGGAAATGGAAGCCATAACCTCTCTCTTACCAATAAATAGTCTCGATTTCCACACCATTATTTAATACCCATTAGAAAAATAATAAATAAAATAAAAACAAAATTAAAACAAAATTAGAATAATGGTCTGGAAACATTGCTCACTTTTGACGATTTTGAGGTTTGAAAAACTCAGGCAAAGCAGCGTAGAATTCTGCGCTGTGGACTTTTAGGTACAAAAATTTAAAGCTTTTTTCGCAGCTTTATCTCCGCGGCTTTATCAAAAACATAAAATACACATTTCCCGTAATTCAGATTTCAGATTTCGGAAAACACGTATGCTCCACTGTTGTGTGAAAAATAAAGTGGAGGTAAACAAACGCGTTTCTGCCTGAGTTTGCTCAGGGAAGGTGATATTTTGTCTTATATCTTTTGATGCCCCCGTTCGTTTCGAAAGAAATTTTGAGAGCTATTATAGTATCTTAAATTGTAAAAACATACTGAAGTTTGCAAAAATTATATGCGATAGAAGATAGAAGGCCATTTCCTTCCCTAAGGAAATGCAAGCAAAATTGGGTTTGTTTTACCTCCCTTTTAAAAAACGATGGAGTGAAAAGACTACGGAAAAAATCCTGAAAAACGGCATATTCATAATTTTCATATCAAATAAAAGATATTTTTTATTAGTTCATAATCTGTTGATTCATTACACAACGTCGTAATATACACTTGGTCTCATGTTATTCAAATGTACAATCAAGGTCTTCATCATTACCAAGCTTTAGCGCATACGAATTTAACATTCTTTAAAATTTTAACACCACTCAGCTTTGAAAGCACTTAACCCAGTTTGCGCAATGTTTTCAGATGTTAATGAGTTCGAATCGTTTTTCTCTTCGATTTTCACGCAATCGAACGTTATAGAAAACCCCATTTTGAAAAAAGGAAAAACCCCTTTTTGAAAAAAGGAAAACCCCGTGACACTTCAACGTCTTTTTTACCTCAAAGCACAAAATTGTAAAAAGAGAACAAAAATGAGTGAATGTTTAAAAATAAAACTATGTTGTTTTAAAGGCCTAGCTTTAAACACAAGTCAACCAATCTTCTTTTTAAATTTAAATTACTCAGGAAGCCTCATGTTAGCAATATTCATGAAAAATGCTCAATTTTCTCGATTCAATGTTCATTTTTTTGACATTCAAAGTCCCCTTTATTATGCCAACTGGGTAAATAATTTTCACTTACAAACCCTTATATCTCTATAGCGAAATACCTTAAGGGAAGAAATTTTCGCGGCATTTAATTTCGCGGTTTAAGGCTCAAAAGGGGATTTTTTGTCCACAAAAAGCCCTATTTTGCCCTAAAAAGACCAATTTTAGGGGTGATTTTTTTAACTGTGAGAATATTCGTGTTTCGCAGAATTTATGCTCGTGAAGATTTATTCCCTTAAGGTAAGTAAAATGAATCGCAAAAACATGTTTCATACTCTCTTTGACCTAAATTACCAGATGGTAAAAAATGATTAAAGAAATATAAGAATACTTGAAGAATATATAGGCGGTAGAAAATCTACTTATGCCAACTGGGTATCGTACTCTATACTACTTTCAGTGACGGACACAGAATATTTTTGTGTAGCTTCTGTCCTTTTTTCTTATATGGAAGTAAAATGATGTACTATCACCTATGTTCTTTAAAGGGAAATTATGGATGGTAACAATACAGTAAAAAGAAAATTCATGCAGGAAAATGATGCTAAAAAGCTATCTAAAGTAAGTAATAAACTTTAATGCCAATTTTCAATGGGATCCAGATTTCGTATATTGGTATTTTAAAATGTGAATGGGTGCGGAGTCTTCTTTTATGCTGTTAAGCTTAAGATCCATTAAGAAATCTTTTGAATTTAAGTTCATAAATATTGTTTTAAACTGAAATTACTGCCGTCTTTTCTCGTTTGTTCTCCAAAATGCCTTTTTCTGTCAATTATATTGTTGGAATAGAGAAGATCAGGATGATGAACTGTTCCAAAAAAGAATTTTGTGATGCCTGCGATGGGGTGGATGGTATGATAGATAGCTTTTTCTTATGATTTACCCCTAGACATTTTACATTTTTGTCATATCCCCCCCTCCCCCGAGCAAGCGTTAATGTAACCCCCGGAACACTAAATTTACCACTCGACATGGGTCATTTTATGTTACCCCCAGAGAAAATATCCTCCATCTCCCTGTACAATATTTTTGTGGGATAACCCATTAGGTTATGTTTATCTTATCTCTTTCTTTTAGAAACCAAAATTGGTAGAATGACAAGTACAGTAGGGGAGATTGTGATCCGAAGGGGGTTGAAACAAAATTGTTCACTTTTTGATAGATTATTTATTTTTATTTTTTCTAATATTTACTTTTTATTTTTACGTTGGATTTTTAACTGCACTTTTATCCTAACAACAGCAACTAAACGCACGCTTTCTAAAGACGAAGAAAACTTTGGAATTATAATGTTTAATTAAAATCGCGACTACCTATTATTTTAATCGATTCAGTTTTTGATTCATTACATTTTATATTTCAGCTTTACTTCAGGGTTAAACTATTCTTGATATGCATTACGTAATCTTTTATACGGAAACATCAAGCTTTTTGGGAGTGTTGAGTCTGAGTGTTCTAATATGTAACAAGGGTATACGGAATCCTGGCCTTATACTTAACCGGTCTTGACTTGGTAGACAAACTTGTACTTGGTGCTGCAACCATTCAAAACCTTGAGGATGTTCCTTTATTCGCTAGTAACCTCAGCCAGTCAGGTCCGTTTAAACTTAAGAGAAGAAATTTTCTTCTCGCACAAAATTTGTCCCTTTAAGAAGGTATAATGCGCTTAACGGGAAACTGAATTCATTTAGCGTTTATGATAAATATTCTGCCTTATTTTAAAATGCTATCAACAAACCAATAGCATCTTTTTAGAATCAACACAGCTTTCTTCAAACCGATCCTTTGAGCTGAAGGTTCTCGATTTTTGAAAGATTTTGCAAAAGCGTCTTTTTTGAAACATTTGGCAAAATTGTCCATAAAAGTCTGTAAGGTACGCTTGTTTCGCAAAAGTTTTAGGAAATTGGCCAAAAATGCCCCCCCCCCCCCCCAAAAAAAAAGTCTCTATAATGGTCGAATTCGAGAGGTCTGGTTCGCACAAATCCGTCATCTCTCAATGTTTGAGTCAAATATTTCATATGGGGGAGGTAAGACAATTTGTTAGCGTCAATATATACTTATGACAATTTTTCTTACAGAATATAAACACCTCTAATTTTTATTCAAAATTTAAAGAACTTTCTAAAGCTGGTATTATTTCCAATAACCTTAAGCTTTTTTGGCGTTTGTTTTTCAGACTTTCAAATGAACTAATCATATGTTGTATAACTTTTGATAACGAGGAGCATAACTTTTATTTTTAATTTTCTGCAACATCTTTTTAGAATCATCAACGCATCAACTGTCTGCAACTAGTTCTCCATCGTCGGTATATTAAGGGTGTCTACCTGATCACTTGCTGAATGTGAACTCAAGCTCCTTATTACACGTTTTTTAATCATTTTTGAGCATAGTTGCAAAAACCACCAACAGTCATATTGGAATCATTAGCAACATTTTCAAGCAGAGACTTCATTTGTCTTCCTCTTTTGATATAAGCATTATCGTTAAAAGCCAGCATTTTCGAGCTTCTCTCAATATCCGCGTAAGATATGGGCCATAAAATTACGTTGTTGCAATTTGATAAACTCACTAATATCTTCCACACGACATTCATTGCACGTAGTCGATTATTGCTAATGAGCATACGATAATCGTTGTTTTTCTCGTCGACATTTCTGGCCATTACGTACCATTCTGCGCAGAAAATCGAGGCGAGCTTGTTGGGCTTTTTCTTAACGTCCAACAATGTTGTTTCAACATCAGAACGTTATTTGGACATTAAAACAAAGTTGAACATATTGTTTTGTACCTGAAAGCGTTGAAAAGTCCCCCAAATTGCGGCCTTGGCACGTTCTTAAGATGTTCTTAATTTTCGAACAAATCTCAGCCTCAATGTTCTTATAAACTATGTTCTTATAAGAGAAAAACGCGTATCTTTGGAGGGGAGGGGTACTTGGGTAGTTGCTGGAGGATCTCGATTATTGAAAGATTTGGCAAACTGTCTCCGAAACAAAATGTAAAGATCTTAAGATTCTAAAGCTGTCATTAATTCCAGTTTACGAGTTTACCTTAAAGTTAAAGCTTCTTTTTTCAGACTTAAGAATAAACTAATCTTGTTGTATAACTTTATATAACTTTGATTTCTAATATTCCAGTTTGTTTGTTTTTCAGGTCAAACTACTTAACACAGAATAATAATAATCATGGACTCAACGAAGGAAGATGTTTTTAATAAAGTTATTCAGGAAAATTTGATTACAAGCCACAGTAAGCACATTTTTCGTTCTATTCCCTGTTAACTATACTAGCAGGACTCTCAGATGTCCTAAAATCCTAAAAATGTCCCAAAATTTGAAATTTTCTAAATATGTCCTAAATGTCCTATAATACGAAAATAATTTTAGGGTTTGTTAGCTTAGAAGGAGAAGTCAAAGCTGTACTCTCAGCAAGTTCTTGAAATTTATTTCATTGCATGAATGAGAGGCTGCTTCAAGAAAGGTTGGATATGGTTACTTCTTACAGATCTGTTAACAAAGTATTTGGAACCAGCAGAAAAATCTTTCAAAAAACTACTTTTATAAGCCTACTATTTTAATCCGTTGCTTAGATATATATATATATAAATACCAAAAACATTCTTCTCTTTTTAGTTAGATCTCTTTAAGTCCATTATATATCAAACCTTTTCTTTTCTTTAAAATGACTGATATTACATATCTTCAGTATATATAAAGATTCATTTTTAATTCATTTCGAAAAACTAAAAATTAAAAAAGTAATTTACTGTCTTACTTAGTACGTTTCATATTTACGCATTCTTCACGTACAATAAACTTATATAGGCTTACTTATTCTTAAGCCATCTAAAAATAGCCTAAAAGAAAAGAGTCTTAAAACCTGGAACTTACAATTCATATATACTGTAATGATAAGCTTTAAAACTTGCAAAATACCTCGAACCCCCAACTTTTTAACGATTAAAATACTATAGTGTAGAGTTTTCAAATTCTCTGAACGTTTATAATTTTGGCTTAGGATATAAAACATTTGGTATCAAAAGCATTAAGAAAACAGATTAAGTAATGAGCCTCAAACTTTCAGAAAGAATACCTTTCAAAGCTGTGGATAGCTTAGACGATTCTATTTTCCGTTAAAGGGATAAAGAGATACGTAAATTTATGTTGCTGAGGTTTCAAACTATAAAAGGCTAGAAAAAAACCGGGAAAGTTTGGAACAATTTTTCCAATTCGTTCCGAAAGGTTTTCTTGTTCTCTCTCGCATTTTCCACTCATTTTAATTTATACTCTTATCTCAGAATATAAATTAGTCTACGGCTGGTCCTACTTGATGATATGTTATTCAAGAAAAATATCCCCGAGCAGAAAATCATTCTCTGTACTCTCAGGTACCTTAAAGTTTCATTCCTCATTTCTCATAAGATTTGTCGATATAAAATGACGAAATATACTACTGACGAATTCCTTTTCATAGGCCAAATTTTATTTTGCCTTAATGCTTAAATTTCGATCAGATAATTTTAACTTTGACAAATTTATTATTCTTTAGACTTTTTGCTTTAGAACTTTGATCTCGAATAAAAACAAAAATGACGGTTGCAGGTCCTAAATTGTTTTTTGTGGCATTATATTCATTATACACCATTTTATACTGTTTCCATTCTTTCCTTCAGAAATATACTTCCCCGCCAGTTGCAATGGTTACCTGAAAATCTGGTCATGAAAGTATTACTTAATGTTAATCGAATCATCAGGTTAGTTGCTTACTGTTTGTCTTGCTATTGCCATCAGATCAGACCATATTCGGCTTTTCCAGAAAGAAATCCATACCCCCCTGTTGAGGATGTCGATTTTTTCTTAACACCGGCCCCCTGGATATCCTAGGATATTAAAAATTTCGAACCCCCTCCCTGCTGGATATCCTACATCCTCAATAATAGCGAGGGTACGGATTTCTTTTCTGGAAAAGCACTAACATTCTAACACCCCTGTCTCAGTGCCCCGCACGGTGGAAGCTAAAAGTTCACCGGGCTGAGTCTGAAAAAAGTGAAAATCGGCTGGGGAAGATTTTGAAGGAAAAAGATCCACTGAGGTGGAAATTTTAGCCTCATTTTTCACCGGGGTAATAGCAAATTTTGGACAATGTTCTACGGTATTACCACAATGTTATTCATTGTTCTCTCCTGTATATTTACTGCAAAGTTTAACTTTAGAAGAAGTTGCTTAGTTCTTCAATACGGTCATACCGTTAAATTTCAACTTTAAGTATCCTAATACCCTCTGAAATAGAGGCAAAACACCAACACGAGCATTTTTAGTCGTGTATTTCCAAGTTTATTTTTACCATTTTAATGACCCTCGTCTGTGTGTAAGGGGGGATTTATTTATTTGTATTTGGAGGGAAAGCAAAAGATCAAGCATGGGAAGAGGCCCATACGAGGCATCCTTCACAGAATGAAGGTGAAGTGAGGGAATGAAAAGTGGTTGTAGGGTAACATGATATAGTGACCAAGGAGGCACCGACGGGCAGAAAATTTGTAAAATCAGCCTTTCTAGATTGGCTAAATCAAGCTTCTTTCAATGCATATGACCAAAAGATTGTTCCTATTGTGATACTAGTTTTTTTGCGATTCTCTAGTTGATATATAGTACACTTTTTAACATTTTAAGTCTTGTGAACGGCTTTGACCGGTTTCTTGCCAAGTAGTGTGCTTTTTGACCAGGCTGGCCTGGATTCTGTAAAATTTCACCGGGGTGGGCAGCTTTTTCTCACCGAGGTGGAGATCACTCAGGCTCAATTGCCTGTGGTGAGTCATTACCGGGGCTTAAATTTAGGCTATTTTAGAGCATTTTTTTCACCGGGTTATTCATCGGGGCGGATCTGACTAGGTCACTGATTCAGGGGTGTATTCTAGAGAGGCTTGACAAACTCGTCTGCGTTAAAACTAAAAGGGGGCACTTTTTTCAATGATTGTCGTGTAAAGATGTTGTTTTTACCACAAATTCTAAGCTAACATATCAACAAGATTTTAGGAGGACTAATTCCGATGATCGAGCGTGAAAGGTGGCCTGGTCATCTAGTCTAGAATTTATTAGGCTAATCGTATAAACGCCACGAAGTTATGCATTATGATTTTTTTCGGTAGAGGTCAAAATTGTACCTGTACAATCACGGTCAAGGGTTGGAGACTTTTACAAATTTGCTCTTTCCTTCAAGGTTGATGTAAATGAGGTGAGCTATTGCTAACATTATGCCAACAGACCACTTTCAAAAACATTAATGAGGCAGGTTATACTGAGATTTTGGTGATTTTTACGATTTCAAAAAACTCTACAACCTCATTACCGTAATTGTAGCTAACAAAACTTGTGAAGAGCAATAAATGCTGAAAATTGATCTTAAGTTCAAAAAGAATAGAATTTTCTTTCCAACGGAAGGCGAATTTTAATTCAAATGGAGAAAAATCTTTTAAAAACATCCAGGCAGATATGGTTAATTTTGTTTTATTGTTACAAAAATTTGTCTAGAAATTATATACAAGTTTGAGTTTGAGCCTCCTGATTTATAAGTAGTTTATGTACATGTTTATATATTTACGTTTTACAAGAAAAAAAAAAAATTCTTTTTGAAAAGAAAATAGTCATTAAAAATTGAAATAAAATTTATCTGAGATACAATTCATAAGGTATCGAGGTTAACAGACTATGTAAAAAATATTTCACTTTTAGATGTAGTAGTAATTAAATATTATAAAAAAAATCGTAACCTGGAGTAAAGCCTCTGCGAGTCTAATGAGTGGCGATTTAAAGTAGTTTAGCATAATTTAAAGCGTATGAAATTAAAAATGCCAAGGAAAAGAATTTCCAAAATTTTATAAACTTGCCTGATTTTCAAAAAAACGAAGACTAAAGTGGGAATCGACATATATCGTGATATATTACGACCTATACATAATATCTTTACACAGAAGTGACTTTGTATGTCTTTCGACTCGGCGTCACTGGCGGAGATTTCATTAATTTGGCTTTAAGTTTTGCGGAAAGTTTTTGATAGTTGGAACGTTTCTTTTGTGGTTTCTGTTGTTTATTGGCTTCTAAGCATGAGACAAGCTCCAAGTGTGATTTGCAGACGCGAACTTTTCGTTCCAATATGCGATTTTCTCTTGACAATACTTGAGGTGTGTTACGGTTCTGCATGGAAATTTCTCGTAAGCGTTCTATGATGAAGGATAAATTTGAGAAAACAATTAACTCTTACAGTAGACTTCGCTGTAGATGATTTTCCAACGATGGAATACAATTTCATTTAAAGTTTAGTAGTTCTGTATCAAAAGGAGTACATTGCGCTGGACCGTGCAGGCTCATTGATAACTGATTAATTTCTTATAGAATCAAAAATGGAGAAACAGGTCTTGAATGCATAAACAATAAAAATATCAATTTCTCTTACCATCAATATCGGGTAACGGCACACGATTGAGTACCAGTCTCTTTAACGTTTGTTGTAGTTCTTCTTTTAAGTCTTGACGTTGCCCAATCAGCTCTTTGATTTGTGCTCGGAATAATGATGTTTTAGCGAAGCGTGCTTTGTCCTCGTCTTTAACGTTGATCCCACGAATTTCGTCATCAAGTTCATAGATGGTTTTGTTGACTGAATCTGATAATGAAAATGATTGAAATATTAGAATTTTTTTTCAGACAATTTAATTTTACCAAATTTATTTCCAATTTTAGAAATTGCCGGTCTTGTTTTCATGTGCAAAAATCTCGTTCAATGACCACTCCGACGGACCAACGACCTAAGAAATGTAAGTCGGCTAATTTTGTATTACTATTCACCTTTCGATGAGTTTTTAGATTGAAAATAAGAAAAATAATTTTGGATTCTTACCTTTTGTTCTCGGTGATTTTCCTTTCTCGCTTGAACTGTCGGACGAATGTATATTAGCACTGCTTTCACATCTCATACTTTCATAACCGCTGCTCACCCCTTCTGAAGGTGGATCTGGAAACGCAAGGAAAAATGAATGTGCATACAGTTCATATAAACAGCTTTCCCAGGACGCATTGACTTTCATTGAAGTTTTGATTGTCATTTTATTTCGATTGAAAGTTCTTTCGCTACAGTTCGTTCTTTTTAATTCAAAGTTTCAACTGAAGGGAGATTTTATAGTAAAATTTTATGCTATTAAATTGCCCGGTTCATTAAGCCTTTGTTATCCCTTGAGGTTTATCTTCACTACTTATGGCCTTGATTGACATAATGTTATGAGTTAGTATGTGAATGTCTAAATTAAGATGTGCGTAGATCTAATACGCTCGAGGTCTTATTCAATGTTACATCTGTTTATCACTAATGTTATGTTATGATGTCATAACTTTGAAATACGCTTGTTACGGTTGTAAGAAAATGTTTTGAAAAATTCCTCCACGCAGGGGTACTAAAACCGTTGTACGTATGATAAGAAGCACGTTTCGTTAGAGAATGAGAGCAGCCTAGGTTGGAGTTTATCAGCTCTCTCCTCTCTCATAATTAACCCTTTTCGTGCATTTCACAGTTTCAACCCCTGGACAAGCGTCAATTGTACAAGTATGAGTTATAAATAGAGACCATATTTTGAAGATGAACTCAGATCAAATTTTACAAAAGTCTTCATCATGACGACGATGTAAAAATTGCAATCTTTAATAAGAAGAAACCAACAAAAAATAACTTTTAAAGTTCTTATAAATAATGGCATCAGCATCATGAAGGTATTTAATACTCAAAGAATTAACCTTAAACTTCTGGGTGCAAAATATTTTGCAAAAAAAGATAATATTTATTGATCACGTAGTGTGAGTTTACTTACGTTTATCAAAATTCCTTGGTGAATTCAGATGACTGTCGCAACTGCTGAAACTTTGTCTGTTACGTGATCTTGAAAACCTAAAACATGAAAAAAAACATTTCAATATTCCTTATTATGTTGTACGCGAATTTTTGAGAAGTTTGCTTAAATCGATCTTTGTCTGTTCTGAGATTCCATGGTGGCCTTTGCTTTGTTTTGGTGAGCTTATAAATGGATTTCAAGTCAAGTTGTCTGTGAAAGTCTATATAACTCTTACAGACGAGAGACCTAAACAAGAGCCCAATATTCTCCTACAATCCCTTCTATCTTACCCCAGCAGATTCAAAATCTCTTTCCAACGCCTTGACAACGTTTTAACGTTGAAAAAACGTATAAAGAACGTTGAAAAATAGCCGTGTGTCCGCTAGGTCAAAACTACCAGATATCCCTCCGAGGGCAAAATGGATATTCTAAAACATACCTTAATTCTTTATCTGTCTTCTCGTCTGTGTCTTCTGCACTATCAAAATGGTGTCTTTGTATGTTGCTGAAAGGACTATCGTGGTAACATACACACTCTCCGATACACGTGTTACAACTGATGACGTCATTATCACGAACCGAAGCCTCCTCGGTTCGACTCAAATCGCCAATGGTGTTGAAAGCATCGTTGTAATAATCGGTTTGTATTGTGTAATTATCGATTGGATTTCGAGTATCTAGACCAGCACTTATAGTATCGATTTCATCATCAATGTAAAAGTCTTCACTCGTGTTATTGTTGTTGCTATTGTCATTTACGTGCTCTTTACTTAAACTAAATTCTGCTTCAACGGCGAATCGCTCCGCTATTTTCGAGACAAGTTGTCGCTCGAAATTCTCGACAGTCGCAATACTCGATATTGTTTCGTTCGAACGATAATTCTCTTCGCACATTTGTTCGTTTTCTTCGCTTTGTCTTTCTAATAAAGTCCTATCTAAACTAATGGAACGGCTTGTAGTATCAGTTCTTGATTGATCGTAAGTCAAACTACGGCCTCGTTTACACGGTGACGAATTTGTACTTTTCGTTAATCGTTCACCGACGTCATTCTCAGTTCGCCGTCGTTCCTTTTTCGTCGTTTTATAATTATGGTTGACGTCATAAGGCTCAGGTACAGAATAACATCTGTTCTTACTCCGAACGGGTAAACTATCGGAATATTTCAAATTGTCCGGTAAATTTAATTTGCTTTGTCCGACCCAAAAATCATCTTTTGTTTTCTGCTGTCCAAAGCAGCACTCGTTTTGTTGTTTCTGGTTGATGAGTTTGGAAGGTGGTGCGATTTCTTCTAATGGTGACTTTAATGTTAAACTATTGGTATTAATGTTTACGACTATGGGTGGGTCATTGTTCGTTTTCAAGGATGACTGAGAGGCCGCTGGAATTACTCGTTTCTCCAATGAAGAATCCTTATTCGTTCTTGGCAATGTATTGACTTTCTGGTGACTTTGGTTTGTTTTGGTTAGATTGACCACTGGTGGTACCCTCATTATAGGTTTATTGACGGTTGTTGGTGGATGCTCAAAGTCGGTCAAATCTCGGTCACTTAAATACCTGCCACCTGGTCCAAGATAAATGACGGTGTCGCATGACTCCTCTGCTGCTGACGTTGAAGTGAACTCTGACTCCACGTGGTGGTCTGATTGACAGGTGTCGGTTCTAAGTAATGGCGTGACGGGTTTACAACGACGTCGATGCTTTTTTCTTTCGTCACATGAACTGTCACCGCCCGATGAGCTTGTACCACTACAATACTATAAATTTATTAAATAGAAGAAATAAAAGTTGAAATCGTAAGAAGGAAATTTGATCATCAACAACAACATTATGACAACACTTTTACTGTCGCATAGGGTTTTGAAATAAGATTTTAACTGTAAAGTAACCCAGTAGCGGTTACAGAAAGCGGATGGAGAGTGTTGCTTTTGCTCATATTCCTTATTTGGAAGTCAACACTCTCCGTCAAAAGTTTTGAGCACATTCTGTATCCGCCTCTGTAACCACTATCATTCAGAGGCAGTAGCTTACCCTGCTTTTCCTCTTTCTGGACCGATGAATGCGTGACGTCATTTGGAAAGTTGCCAGTGTTTCAAAACAATGTTTCGGTTCTTGTGACACGTTCGCTACCATGGTGATTCGTGCCGATAGTGATCCCATCGCTTCACGCAACAATGTTGTCAATTTACTATCACGGTGTGGAATGTGTTTGGTACCGTTAGCAATAGACACGACGACATTCCCCAGAGCTGAGAGAGGAAGCCAATTACCTTGCCCGCTATCTCGACTTCTTTTCTTTCGACTGCACCCCGACAAATCGATCAGATGGAATCGAGAACGGCCACCATGAACTAAAAACAAGAAAACATCATTGAAGTTATATCTCACTGAAAAATTTGGGAAACCCTAAGTATTCATATTTCTTTCTGGTAAAGCTAAAAGAAACTATGATCACTACCAAAATCAAAAGAACAAACAGAAGAGAACTTTTTGCTAAAGGCGCTGGTTTCCTGATCGTAATGTTATTTGTTTATACCCCTTCAAGGCCACACTTTTTATGTCGCTATTTGTCCTAGGTCACAGCCCTAAAGAATCGACTTTGATGAAAAAATCCTTACTTTCGCCAGTTCCAACTTTATCTATCATATACTGATACACGTGCAGCGTGAAAATCATGTTCGAATTTCTTCGTTCGTCGACATCTTCAACCACTTCGCCGTGTTCGTTCACCAAGGGTGTCTGCGTGGTCCGTGATGAGACGGCTGCATCGAAATAGAAGGCTGCTTTCTCGGCACTTGGCGCACGCAACTCAGTGAAATCAGATAGCTAAATATTGAAAGAAAATTGAGTAGAAAGAAGATTTTATCTTTAATTTTGACACTTCACATTCCAACAGTATATGTATGTAACAGTGTTCTATGAATTCTTTCCTTGAAAGTCCTGTGTTTTGATATACTTTGTGTGATAAATTAAAAAGGTATTGCTCTGTGTCATAAGCAAGCTTCCAATTAGATGTTGTGGACCTGTCAATTTTGAGACCACTCAAATTTTCCGTAAGAAAGTCTCTTAAAAGAGTTTGGAGATCGAGGCATCGAGACAAAAAAATATGTCTCTATTATCCAAGCGATTTTTAGAGAGTTTTTTACTAAAGATCAAAATTACCTGTATGCTTGAAGCGCGTTCTCTTGGTAGATAGATGCTGGGTGATGTTCCTCCGGTACTGCTGCACATGCTTCCGTTGCCCTGTTCACCTAACAAATCTTTCAAGTTTTCTGATTTTCCAACCACTTCAACTGCTGATACACGAACTGAAAAACGTGCACCCGTTCTGTAGGGAGAAAGAAATGTAAAATATAAACCATCTTGAAATCTGTATCTGGTATTTGAGCTACTATTTTTGCGTTGCTGTTTTGAAGAATCTAAGATATTTTGACGTGTGTCGAATTACTTCGGTCATGGTCTAAACTTAGTCGCACCTTCTTTCAAAAATTTGTTATGGAGTGAAAGAGAATTTTTCAGTGAAATAGATTTTTCATAGAACACCAAGATAAGTATCGTGAGTAGCGAGGTTACGGGGCGTAGCAAATGAAAACGCCCACACCGTCGCATTTGATTCATCGCCTGAAACGAAAAAAACTCACTGCTCATCTACTACAAACACCCTACAGACACACAACGTTATCTCAACATCTTTTCAACGGCCAAATAACCTTCTGACGTTGAAACAACATTGTTTTGTACGTCAAAACAACGTTCTGTACCCGATACCCTCTCCTCCAGTACAAGTTCACAGCCCACCTACCTTTGTTTTCGATCGTCAATGAGCTGGTATAGCCATGAAATAGCACATGGTATAATGCCAATATTATCTACACTGTTGTCTTTGCCAACCATGATTGAGGATTTGCCTGAAATATTGAGAATATTATGGTTTATTTGACTAAATGCACAAAAACCTCTTGACTAATTTCGATTGGCCAGTGTATAATGTATGGATTATGTTAATTTACAGTAAGGAAATTGAAATTGTTTTCGGAAAGTGCATTATCCATTTCTTTGGTTGTTGATATATATGACTTCCCAAGCGTGAATTATTGTTTTACCTAATTTAGGATAGCCGTACGTCAGCATACAAGCATCGTTGCCATTGACGACGGTGTGTAATAAATCAACCAATGTTCCTGAGCATATTTCCTGTTGGCTAGTTTCTTGTGTAAAAATATTATCGAAGGAATAAATGCGAGGTGCTTTTTCGAATCTCTTTGACGGTTGTTGCCCGTCATGATGGCTTGACGACGACGGCATCGTTGTTGTAATTGTAGATTCGCGTAAAGAAACTTGTTTTTTCTTCGAGTCGACGGTGAGACATGAGTCGGCACCACGACGCCGGTTAGTCGTGCGCAAAATGACACGGACCTGTTAAATTAAAGAATTGGAAAGTTTTTAAATAAGAACATGGAAGCCAAAAACGTTAGCACAAAGCTTAATATTTTAGAATATTTAGAAATAGTATTTATTATGCTCGCTCTCGGAATGTAGGCTTTTTAAATGGAGTTTTTAATCAAAATAATTTAAGATTGATGAATTTTCAAGGTTGAATTTTCAGAACACAAATATTCTCAATTTTATAATGTTCTCATAAAAACACGTTAGGTTGATTCTAATGTTATTGTCCGAAAAAACAAGACTTCTTAATCCCTTTTCATTCAACATTCTTTTTCGTGTTTTTCTTTACACGGAGTCAATAAATGGGAACAGTATTACAGTGTTATTGCTTGTACAGTCTGAGAAAACATTTCAATTTCCTGTTAGAAGGGTACATTGAATATGATACTGTGTACATTATAGCATGTTTTTGTTACATGGTTACATACATACTAACATGTCAGCTATTTTCCATTCATAAGTTTTACAATATATTTCATTGTGCTGACAACTATGGACTTAGCATTCGTAAGGTATACCTCACAATACCTCCATAATTGATAGCCCTGCGTGCAAACGACCACGGTCATAAGGTTGTAGACGTTCTTGAAATAACAGAAAATCACCAAAAACACAGTATAACTGGCCTCTTCACCTCACTCAATGTTTTTGAAAGTGGCCAGTTGGCATATGGTAGCAAGTAGTGAATTTCTAAAATTCTACAGACCTTTTGACCAAGATTGTATCGAAAATTCAAGGACACCAATTTGTATTTTGGTGTTCAGCCAGTTCCTGATGATCTCTAATCATGTTGACCCAAGCTGGCTAAATCTTTTAATCGTTCATTCTTTCTGCTGAAAATTTTGATTAATCTACCTTATGATCAGAAGAAGAAGAAAAAAAAAGAACAGGCTTCTTACTTTTCCATGACAATCACCACGCCTTGCGACGCCATGTTTGAACAAAGATGGTGGCGCGTGGGGTGGAGTGCGCATGATCATTTCGCTGGTATTCATCAAGAAAATATTTCTGGTGTTGTTCTCTTCTGCACGTTTATTACCATTGTTGGTCTTTGTTGCTTTGTTATTGTTGCATTTAATTGACTTCTGTTTCGATGTTGCACCCAGATTGAGCTTCTGTGCAGCCCTGTGGTAAAACGGATTTTCAGATTTCATGATTGTACAATTTGAAGTTTGTTTATATAATTACTGTTTCGGATTTGATTGTTCCTTGTCGAACAATTTTTTTCTCCTCAATGTTCATGCTCTATTCTTTCTTTAGCATCCTTGCTTCTTGTCTAGTTACTTGTTCGATACTACTGTATCAATATGATGTCGTCGATCGAACAACAGAAAAAAGAACAACAACACATGCAATATAAGAGTGAATGAATGTGGAGACAAAAAGATACAAAAACTGTTTTTTATCAACAAATTGACAAAATGATAACAATCATTTCCTCTCTTCTCTTTTTTGCAAAATCGCTCCCCTAGTTCTCAGGTGAATTAGAATTCGCGGCTAATTTATTGCTTCTTTGTTTTGACCGTTTTTTTTGTTGTCCTTTATCTACTCACTTCATCTTTTGATTGAGTAAACAAAATTTTCTCCTGATGAACAATAAATTCAATTTGGCTAATTATAACATGGTTATGCATGCATAATTACTGGTATTGCCAATTGGACATTGATCACACGGATACAATATTACTTTTTTGTACTTTTACTTATTGCCCCACTGATCCCAATGAAGCTTGCTGATATCTATCTCAAATTATTACCCCCTTTATTAGGAGGGGTAAAAATTAGAGGGAAGCTTTCGCATTTCAAAAAATATGTTGATCTTCCACTCCCAAATTCCCTACCAAAATCCAAAATATACCAGTTGTTTTGTTATGAATGTCTGTATTGATTATAGTTACTGCTGCTATTAACAACCAAGGCCATTAAAAAGTTTTCATCAGGTGTTTTAAAGAGTTTGTCATTTCAAAGAGGAAAATCTTTATACATTTTCTCACAGCTTCACATTTTTGTAATTAAATATCACAATCAACAGCAGCTGTGGAAAAACACTAAAATCCGCAATTTTAGTTTTCAATAAAGATTTTTGATAAATTTGGGAGCCAGCGGTTCGCGTAATTGCGTGAATGGGCTTTTTTCGTTGCGTGAATTTCGAAAAAGAATTTGCATGAAATTGGTTGCTTGCGTGATGCCTGAAAAGTGAATTTCCGATGCGTGAAATCATGAATTGCTAAATTTTCCCCGATCTACGTGAAAGTTTCCCCGATTTTGGAACCATTTCGTTCTCTCATCCATACTTCTTTCAACTACCGGTATATATAAATTTTGAAATCTTTTATGATATGACAGTTTGTTAGGTTGTCAAACACGTCTATTCACACCAAAAGAGAAGTAAATTCTTTTTTGCATTTTACCTTAATTGATTTATGATAACCATGGCGTAATTCTTTAAAACAGAAATGACCAGCCTAGTGTTTGCGACTAGGTAAGTAGTTTCTAACGAATCCATTGGACATGTTTTTACGTTTTTAGCAAATTTACCTTGAGTTTTGGACTTTGTCAGAAACTAGAAGGAAAATACTTCTCATACTTCTTGGAAAGAAATTGCTAAAAAAAAACTGACCCTATCAGAGCAAATTTTGAGCTTGGGAGATATCAGAGCTTAAAGCAGGATTTTGGGGGACCCTGTCAGAAACTTCAGAGCTTCAAAAAATGTGAGACAGACGGCGCGTCCCTGTACTCAATTTTGCCTAGGTGCCCACGGCCACGGGGGTAAAGCCGTTTTTGATTGTGTAATCATTGAGAAGTTAAAGATTACAAACACCAAATTATACTATTAATCAAAAAAGTCTATCATATATTCTCATCTAAGCCAATTACCCAAATCCATACGAGATTATTAAAAAAGACATTTTAAAAATTAGTGGTTCCTCTAAATTGGATTAATCTTCGTTAAAATTATTTATTATCTTGTCTATAACTATAAGAAATGTTTTCACAATGCGATTGGTGATGTTATTCTTATAAAGATATGTTATAAGAGACAAAATCACGGCGCTCGAGATTAACGATGGGAGGAGTCAAGCCTTTTGGTAACTTAATTAATTTGGAAGCATATTCTCTCAACTATACAAATCCGTTAGCTTAATCGTTGCGTCTCTTTTTTTTTTTTTATTTAATTTTTTTATTTAACGTATATAATTTGACCACAAATGTCTTCGAACTATTTAGTTAACTATGCCCTAACTAAAAATATGCTTTGTTTACTAGAATTTCAGTCCCTTCATTTTGCAATGAAACAAGCGCTTTAAACCTCGAAAGCCACATGTACATCAAGAGGATGAAACTTTTGCCAAGTTTTCGAGGTTTTCTACCCTGTCAATTTGAGAACATACAAGTTTTCCGTAGTAAAATCTCTTAAACAAGTTTGGAGTACGAAGCATCTTTTATTCAAGCGACTTTTAGCGTCTTTGCCGTTCAAAAACTAAATGGCTCACCTAAGAAAGAAGGAGGCCGTGGTCGATGTATTTTCTTTGTCTTTTTCTACCAATGACATTGTCGTATCAAAGTCATGTGATCTTATTTTAACCAATTGCTGTTGAGAGATCGCCTTGTCTCGACGGCCCAAACTTGATGTGTTTTCGCCAGGTGGTAAATTGGAATACATTTGTGATAAGGCACTCATTGGTTGCAAAGTACGTCCTATGATTTTGTCCAAGTCCGTATTACACTGTCCACATAATACCTGATGAGCTTCGATTTGATCTTGCGTAGCTTCTTTTAGAAAATTCGCTAATGTTGGTGTTAGCTCAGAGATCTAAAACAATAAGAAATGAATATTTTTAACTTTAAAGACATAATTGCTTCTTAACCTTGACATAAAACAACAAGTTTATACTTGAAAATGTGTTCCTTTAATCTTCGTATTAACCCTCTGTTCTAGTCTCTCTACCATAAATTCAAAAAATGAAGATTTAAAGCAGAACTTGTAAATTATGCGATGTATGATAACACATCATATAATAACACAAGTTATTATATAAAGATTGGTAATGGTATATGTTTTTTATTTAGAACATTATGACCAAAGGAAGACTTCGGGTGTTCTTAACTTTTCTAAAACTGAAGCCTCGAAATGTTCTTTAATATGTTCTTCATTTTACTGGCATGAGGGCCATTTTAGCTGTTTTCAGCCAATTTTCTTTAGAAATTAGTACCATTGGAAAGTTTAAAATGTCATAGCATGTGCTTAGGTTTTTAGCTTTTTAAGTCTTGTCTTATTTTATGATTTGTTCTTCTATAAAGAAAAAAATGCGAAGAGCAATTTCTGGTCCGCAGCACCCATTACTTGTTATTAACATATACCATTTTATCCCGTTCCTGATTTATATTGCTACCTTAATACAAATGAACTATGAACTAAACTTCCACTTTAAATTATTTTGCGTTCAATCTATTCTTAGATCTGAGGCGAAGATGATAAACATTTGTAAACATCATTTGTAAAGGCTAGAGTATTTGCCCCACTAGCCTAGTTTCTACCAGCAAAGACTACATACCACAATTTCAGTTTAATAGTTCTCAGCATACTACTTTAAATCTGTTTAAATCTTGCTTGATTATATACCAATTTAGTTTCCCTAGTTTTCCATGGTTGTTGAAGTAGAAAAAAAGAAGCGTCACTATACGAAGGAGTGTTACTTGTTACTGTTTTTGCAGAGAAATGCTACAAGTATGCACTTCCCCATAGAACTTATTCACGGAGGAATTTCTAAACGCAATCATATAAGCAAATAAACAATGTTTAACTCAACCTTTGCATGGTTATATCTCACTAGTTTGGACGTTACTTGCCATTTCATGAACATCCGTTGCTCAAAGTTTCCCATGAGAAGTTTTGGACAGAATTAAAATAATGTCAAAACACTTAAAAACAACATACATGACTTATACCATCCAAGCTTTCAGATTGTTCAAGTATTTTTACAAACTTCAGCAAAAAAAATTTAAGTAAGCTCTCACAGTACTTCTTGTCTCATCATGAATAAAACCACGAGTCTGTCCTTCAGAGTAAGTTTGTTAGTTCCCCCCAAAACAGGCTTTTTGAAGAGTTCATGCTTAATTCTCTTCTTATTATACCCACTTCTAAAAAAGCTCAACTTATTCCCCAACAAAGCGTTCCACCCCGTATCCCTTTTTTCATAGCCAAGAAAAATGACACACTCAAAATTTGTAAAGAGTACGGTGTACAGTATCATTAAGCCGATATTAATCTCATCAATATTGCTTTACTATATGATACCTTGATACACCTCTTTTCCTCTGAATAAATAATCCAAAAAATGTCATCCCAATTGTACACAAAAACTCTAAAAACCGCAGACTATAATTGGTAGCAGTATCAACCAGTCAGTATGACCTAGTTTCGTTAACAAATCTGTCTACACCTCATCAATCACTAATATCCTTTATAAAACATACAAACTCTAGAGAAAACAAGTCTAGTATGACCCAGTGTTTTAATGTTTTCTCTCTCAAACATAAAAAATACCATGCGGTTCGACCGGCTGACATACAACAGAGATCTGACTGTTAATTAGTCTAGCAGTATTATTAAATTCAAGACGGGTATTACAAAATAGACACGATCAAAAACAATAGGATCAGATCGAGATAGTAAGATGAGGAATTACTTATAAGGATCACATATTTAAAATAAAAAGTAATCTGTATTCTTCAGAAAAAATACTACATGCGCATAATCTCCTTGTGACATACAATACTCTACCGCCCGTTTATAACCCTCCGTTACGAATAAACAAGACTTTGTAAAATACAGTTTAGAAGCTCATCCTCGCAATGGTTTCTCGAGGTGGTTCATAGCAGTTGTGCTTGTGGATACAATAGCTTCTCAAAGAATTTGACGGAGAGTGTTGCTTTTTTTCATATCTCTTATATGGAAGTCAACACTCTCCGTCAAAAATGTGGAGTGCCGTCTGTATCCAAAGCACCTTTTTCGTCTTTCTACTTTAATTTCGCAATCTTTTTTTGGATAACAGCCTGAAAAGACCTGAAAATATTTGCTCGTAGTCCTTCTTTTACCAAATGAAAACAATCAATCAGCAATACCAAAGTGCCTTCAAAGAAACATAGTCGTCAAACTCCTCTCCTGTCCAAGTAATTATCATTTATCAAAACGACCCTTTAAACTGATAAGAGCTTGATATGAACAACAAAAGACATCTTTATCGTCAATATCGATATTTAACTTGGATTGACATTTGCTGACAATGTCATAGGATACAATGCATTGAAATGATTTTATCCCTAAAACAAAAACAAACAAACAAACAAATTAAGGGAGGAACTCATTCCTTTTGTACAAAAAAAATGTATAACCACCAAAATGGTTTGCGGCGGATTTCACATAGAATCCCTATGCAGCCAACTTAACCAAATTGCTTTGTCTATAATGAAAAAAATGTCTGTCATAAGCATTCGACTTAATCCAACCCTTGAAAAGGCACTTGAAAAGCCTTTCTTTTTATATACTCTGACACATACCCTTATATATCAGGGCTTTGTATCAACTAAGTATGCGCTAGTCTCATTGGAAAACCTTTGGACCTTTTTGAAACAATGTTGAAATAACGTTGTGTGTCTGCTGGGCGAAGAAAGGAAAACTTTTCAAAAGCCGAAAAATCCAGGTAAACTTGATTGTACAAAAAGATAATAAAAGCTTCTACTTCCTTCTTAAAAATCAAGGATACCATAAAGCTGATACCGCTTAAGCCTCTTAAGCTCACAAGTGTTTTGTTTATTTATGTATGTGTCTTTCGCAAGCTCTTTCTCTCGCATCAGACATGAATCGAAATTACCGGACCTTTTCCACAGACTCTGATTGTGGGTGGTTATTAAAAGAGGTTCCTTTGCAGACAGTCGCATAAACACGGCGGCAGAACCAGTATTTTATCCCGTTCTCCTTGATTCCCCTGGGATTAATAATTAACCTGGCAAACTGCTAAGAACCCGAAAAAAATCTAAATTATAAAGTTTCAACGTCGGATGCATGAGGTAGGCTTTCTTATTCAAGAAGAGTAATTAGTTTCCATATAAGGTAATAGGACAACTAGTGCACTCTCCGCCATTGGTTATAGCCTACCTCTATCCGCGCCTGAGATTTTTTTCCATTTTGTTTTGACTTGTTCAACTTCACTATTTGGTAGATTTATGAAAAAAAGATCGCACCTTATATTGATGAAAGCATAGCAAAGCAAACAGATGTCCAACCGAATGCAAAAGTTTTATTTTATAAGGAGAAAACACCTACGAACCAACAATCATCATCCACGTAACTTGTTGGAAGAGCTCCCAGAAACTTAAGCTGTAACTAAATATTGACGAGTAAAGAGATCAGAAAATGATGATCGAAAAAAAAAATCAAAATAATACAGGAAGAAACAAAATCCTTCTACGATAATCATAATGAGCAAACTAAGGGGCGGAGAGAGGAGGAGAAGTTTTAATATTAAGAAAAACACGTCTTCAGATTTAGAAAAAAAAATCCTGTTATTTACTTATTTATTTGATATTGGTAATATTCATTCCACCAATCAGAATTCACCATTTTTTTATCCTTGATCGATCTGTGTTTAGCCTATCAGATTAATTTATTTCATTTTTACGTTATATTTTGATGTTTGAAAAAAAATGAAGAAAGATAGGCCTTTCTTTCTTAAAGATATCTTTGAGAAAAATATTTTCCAAAGGATTATCTTTAAGCTAAGATGGCATAGGGACATAAGTTTTCATTTCTATCATGCCATGAGTTATAAGAACCTAAAAGTTAAGAAACTTTAAGCCATAGGAAAAATTCACCCACCAAAAAATAAACTATGTACAGGTTGAAACGGGTCTAAATGATAACTAGAAGTGTAGGTAACGTTAGTAAGTAGCCCTGTACTTATATTTTTGAATCACTTTTTGTTTTGACTTTGTTTTGACTTTTGTTTTGAAAAATTACGTCACGCCGAATCGACCTATACTAAAGATATCTTCTAAGACCTTATTTGAAAATTATTTTAAATTGATTCTCTGCGGTCAAATGCTAGCATGGAAAATTCCTAATTTTTATGACACAAGAAATGTGTCAATTATCATCCAAATATTTCTTATAAAAAGATTAAAGAAAACAATATTTTGTTGAAAGTAGGTGGAACTAAGCTAAACCACCACTGTCTCCTAAACTCTTCTTGTCTTATGTTTTTTTTTTCGTTGCAAAAGAAACGAAGTGAAAACTACAAGCTACTGTATTCCTGATATCAATCATTCATCGATGGTGACTCTTGGAAAAAAAGATCTAACTCAATAAATTACATTCTAAACTCATGATAGATATCATTTTCCTTATAGATCGATCGTGTGCATAATTATTCATATGTGACTTTGAGCCTGCTTTTTGTGTTTATCATTGATTATCTTGACACAATCTTCTTTCCAATTGGAGTCCGTTTTAGCAAATCTTAAGGGCCTACTTTCAAAATTCTCGGATCGCCCCCTGAACCAAGTTTCTTGAAATTAAAACATAAGTAATTTCTTCTTAGTCATTTTCTTTTTTCATTTTTCATTAAGATATGAAAATTCTTCATATATTTCAACATCTTTTCAACACTTTATCACCAATTCGAAAAACAACAACAACAACAAAATCAACACAAGCCTACCATATTCTTTATCAACTTTATCAAAGCGTTGTTTCAACGTCCAAATAAAGTTCTGATGTTGAAACAACATTGTTTTGGACGTTAAAACAACGTTCTGTTGCCTACTGGAAAAATGTTAATCTTCGTCAAAATCCCATTTCTATGTTATCCTCTCCTTAATCTTGTTTCTTTTTTAAGAAGTGTTTTCATATATTCTATTTTGGTCATCTATCTTTTGCGGATTGTTGTTGTCAATCAACCGATCCTAGATGCGATCTACATGTATACCACCATGAGAGAGAGGACTTCGTTTAATTCCTTAAAATAATAACTCTTCTACTAAAACCATTACGTCATTTCAACCTCATTGGGGTAGAACGTTCAATCTGTCAACCGGCGAAATTAGTTTTATACTGTTTCTTTAAAGAACTGATGATGAAATTTCTACCAATGATATTATTAGGTTCAATAACAAAAGCGCTTGTATTGACCTAATATTGAATCTTTAATTACCTTACATCCCTGTCTCATTGATCTCGCAGAAAATAGCGGAAATTAATCAGAAAGAGACGAAAAATTCAGAGCGACATCAAAATGGGAATTCGATTCGATTTGATTATACCTTCCAAAGTTTAACAGTTCCTGAAACTCTTCCTGAAACTCTTCTTCCTCTTCGAATATCAGATGGTTTTTATATGTTTAAACAGAAGGTCCCTTTTTTTAAGGTTTGATAAAAAAGATTGTTGCAAATCAACGTTTTCTGGTACACAGTCCCATTGTAGAAGAATGGAAGAAGAATTTGGCACGTGAGCACGAAAACACGTTTTTTTATAAGAACAGCAAAATTTCAGTTGAGGTTCTTAACTTTGATCCAAATTTTCTTGAATTTCCCACCTACCCAACTTACCTTCCCTCTTGGTCTTAGCTTTCATTAGGAAAATTCCCATGCTCAAATTGCGATTTCTTCATAGTTTTTGGTAAAATTTAGCACCAAAACTGAGGCTCGATGTTCTTATAAACTATGTTCTAATTAAATAAAACATATATCTTCTTTTTCCACGAACAAAAGAATGCAATGCAAAATAGATATATAAGAAACAAGACATCTCTAATTTGATATTTCGATAAAGGCAAGCAAAGCAATCAACGAACATTCAAAAAATAATGTTTCCTCGTTGCACTGTCAAAAATCACATTTGGAATCGATACCTTTATTTTATTTATAAGCATCAGTTGATTTGAACTTAGGTTAGGTTTATCATTATTTATGTTCCTTATAATTATTATGCTTATCACACAAAAGCTGTAAGAACAGAATTGTTCAACATGCTGTTCAGTTTAACAAAAGGTACCTGTGAAAATGGTATAGTTTACCCTTCTGTAGATAAGTTCTTCCATCTTCAATTGGATTTATAATTGAAATATAGTATATTTGATATAGTCACAACTTATAGTAAAGAAATGAGAAATATTTTCAAAAATTTCACAGACATTCGAAAGAAATAAAATCACCCTTTCTTTTCTTGTTAAGAAATTCTTCCTTTTTTACTATTTTAATATTCTCTTTCCTCGCCAGAAAGTGTTTCAAACCCCCTTCTTTCCGTTTTGTTCCTCTCTCTTATAAGAACTTTTAAATGTTTTTAAAAACTATTCTGAAAAAGCCCTGAAATTATAGTTAATTTTTATATGTTTTCATCCAACCTTGATTATTGTTCTTAAAAATGTAAAAAAATTCTTCATGTTTTTACACGTTTCAAGCTCAAGTGAGACTTAGTCTTGGCGCCTTTTGACCAATTTACTTTAACTTGCAAGATACAAGTTTTTAGTATGTTAAATCATGACCACGTTTTTCTTATTGTAAACTAAAATGGCCGAAATTTATCGCCTAGCCAACCTGAAATTAGCATATCATGGCTTTCAAATTATTGCACATTTTTTATGAATTTTTTAAAAATCTAAAGTTGTTTAGTCTCCTAAAATCGCCATAATTTTCTCCAGATAAGTAATACTTTTAATTCACGCACCTACCAGAACTGAATGATGCATTTTCTATCTAAGCCTAAGCAGTTGCTAAAAATACTAAGAGTCATTCAAAATTAGTCTTCATTATATATCTGGCAACTATAAACTCTTTGCGATTTTACTCAACTAATCAAAGCGTATTTCTATCAAAAGTTCTCTCAAGCCTTCACTTGCAGATCCGCCATCTTTCCTCGACTTTTCTATAAATACACACAGTATCAAGTTTATTAATTATTATGGATGCAATAGACACGAACTGGCACCTTACAGTTCTCACGAAAACTATCAAGCTGTGCGTCGGGCTACTTAAAACCCCATGACGTAATAAAGCGTCTCGTACAAAACTGTTATCTATCTACTCTTCTTCCAGAAACAATAAGAATGAGATAAAATGGTTGTTTCTCAGCGCAAACTGGAGAGATAAATTGAAAACACAAAACGAAAAGAATTTAGGTCAAAAGCTTTCGTGTACGTTCGGACGCGCGTTCGGACGTTCGGGTTTCAAAATCGGACCCTTACATTGCAGTGCGAAATTGCTGCCAAACCGACCCTTACAGTGTATTTTCGGTCCTTTCCCCCAGTTTTAGCAAAGATTTTCCAGATTTTCTCAAATTTCCTACCCTTACAGTGCACCTGGATTTTGTCAGAACCTCGAAAATCTACCCTTAGGGCCGCACCGCCGGTGGGTTACCTTGACTCCTCTCGGGTTGCTACATCAAAAATATGTAATACAAAAGAGCTGGTCCACACACCATAAAGATTAGTACATGTTCGGAGTGTTGTTTGACCTAACCACCTAACAAGTATTTTAAACTGTTGCTTGTTGCCAAAAAAACCTCATTCTCATCATTAAGCAAACAAAATTCTTCATGTCATGTGTTGAAACATACATCTCTCATTCACTCAGTCTGAGTCTCAGTTAACGGCTAATTTGTGTCAAACCGAAGCATCTATCAACAGTTATGTAATAATAACGTAACATAAATCAAATATCACATGTAGACAGCATGCAGACCTGAAAATAAGCAGTGAAAATGTGGACTTCTGACATGAAAGTGGCTCCCTAGGACGGAGAAGATTCTTTGACGGAGGGGGAGGGGTTGGTGTTAATTAAGACTATTAATTAAAGTAACAAGACCCCTGTCAGTACCTTCTGTATCCGCGATGTGTTTTCTAATTAGTTCGTTCCCAGCTCAAATTAACGCCCACCAAATAAAACAGGACGGTATGGGTCACAAGAACCCCTTTTTCCTCTGAGAATGATCAACCAAACTATTTCGGTCCTTTTTAATACCTCCACGAGCATGCATAGGAATTGTTTATTTCAGGCCTGCCGTTTCGCATTTAGCGGCACGTCGCAAAAGATCCTTTTCTCGCACATTATTTAGTATTTTTCCGCCCGTGTGAAAATATCCGCTATACATGTAATAGTAACAGGTGATTATTATGGCGACTTAGAAAGTCTTGTTCGTTCGAATTTTCTTAGTGTTGTTTGAGGCCGTATTAAGTTGCAAAAGGTTTGCAGTATGTTGACGTCACCCTATCACGTCATCAATTGTAATTACTAAATTCGGACCTTACATCATTTATCATCTCAGTGGACCTCTTTATGCTAAGCTTCATAACATTTTCATAGATATTTTGTTGGAATCTTAGTCCAGCATCTTTATGTATTTTGTAAGTTGGAGAGAACCGTCTTTAGCCGTCATAACTGAACCAATATGCATCGCACGACTCGATAACCATTGCACAGCACTTTAAGCAAACCCTTGACTCGAATATTTGTACTTATAACCAGACACCTTGCTTTCTTTCTCCAACAATATGAAAAGGATATATTTTCTGAGCTACCTTCCATTCCTTCCCATATCATTAATCAATTGCCACTTATCACCAAAGAACGGACACCATTTTGATCAACATTTCAACCAACGGTTTTCACGAAAATAACTATTCTTAGAAAGTCAAATTCATCAAATTCTTTCTCCATACGCGCATACAAGCAAAAAAAATATCATGAAATGTTTGTTCTTCGTAGGGTATATATTTTCTCACAAACAAACAGCAAAAAAGTGACATTTTATTTACTTATTTCTACTGCGTGGAGGTGGAGAAGTCTTTCCCAGCAAGCAAAAATCATATCCATATGTTTGTAAGATAAATACACGTTTTTTATAAGAACATTAAAATTCGAAGAAGCCTTCTAATGTTCTTAGCTTTTTTGGTTTCAAGCCTTACAATGTTCTTAATTAAGTCTTCAATTTTATTCATGAGTACATAATCACAAGTGAAAAAATGTTCTTATTTCTATACTTTTGATTCTCCAAAGCCTCCAAATGTTCTTGATATGTTCTTAGCTTTTTGACCTCGGAGGCCTGATATACTTTGTTCTTATTAAAAAATAACGTGTACAGCCTTCTTATAAGAACCACCCACTCATGAATATTGTTAAATCCCAATACATGGAAACAACATTTTAGAGTTGTTGAGTATAATTTTCAATCCCTGCATACCACGGATGGTAAAAATGCGGGGTAGCTTAGCGGTCAGCGCGAGTCTAAAATGGGATTTTCGGGTTTTTTGATTTTATCGGATTCCCATACATGTGCTTACAATTCTTACAATGTTTATTTCAACTTATCATATGATGATGATTTTTGTGATGATGTTGTCATGATGTTTTTATTCCTTGTTTACTTATCTTATTCCTCCTCCTCCTCCCTGTTTCCTCACACACATGGCGAGGTCGTCTCCTTCAATTCATTGCTTCTTTACTTGCTAACCTTGATTTCCTACTCTTGCTCTGACTTCCCACTGTTCAAAAGTTTGGAATATCCACAAACCATTTCAAACTCTCATATACCCCTTCCCCACCAAATGCAATCCGAAGAGTTCTACATTAACCAGAAGTGCGCAATGTATTGTATCATAATTTACGACCTCGGACAAAAAGTTATAGACTTTTCAAAGTTAGCTGGAAACCACCGAAAATATAGCATAATTATCCCGCTAACCCCATCAAGTGCTTGTTTGCATAAAACTGTCCCATTAATCCTATCAATGCCTTTTGGGAAGTATTTGGAAAGTGGTTTGTTTGCATATAGTACCAACAGCTCACTTATTTACATCAAAGAAAGCATATTGATGACAGGAACAAAGTTTCTATAATTCTACCAGACTTAAGTCCAAGATTGAACAAAAGTCTTTCGCGCCCTAAAAAAACTTCCTGGTCCCCTAAATAAGATGGTTTTTCTTTATACTCAATCACTCAAACAAAGATTTAGTCCTTGCGGGTTGGACAGTAAAAGAGCAGTAAAATATGATTTCCTCCTAGCAAATAAAAATTTCAAACCATTAACAATAATTTTTATACTTTTTACTTTTTAAGTCAACCCAAAACTTTGTTAGTTTTCTTAAGCTGCACCCACTCCTACTCTCGAACCACAAGACTGTCTGTGCTTCATATTAAATTCTCTCTTCAACATATAATTTAAATTCCAGATTCACCTTTTCCCTTCATCATTGAGAATTGATTAAACTAATCATCATAAAATTCATGATAGTATAAAGAATGTTAGAAATATACCCCCTTTATTCTTTCATTGTAGCCTAATTAGATTTTGCGCCTTCATTTACCCTCCTTTACTGCTTAACTGTTGTAAGAAGTTTTATTATAAGAATATCCATTCAATTTTACTTAATTGTACTCCTCAAAAAGAATTGTATTTCCTGTATCTTTTTTCTTAATGATTGAATGATTTGATCCACATTTTCTCATATTTCCCACCCATCCCACCCTTAAATATATGCCTAAAATGCTCCTCTTGGTCTTTAATTAGGAAAATTTCCATGATTGTGAGTGATTTATCTTCGTAAAATTTAGCACCAAATCTGAGGTTCGATGTTCTTATAAACTATGTTCTAGTAAATAAGTCTGTAGTCTTGCATTAGTTGGGAAAGATCAGTTTTTTAAGACTTCGATCAAGAAGAGAACAAAAGAAAATGTCATTTCATCACCACATTAATCTCGTTAACTATTAAAATTCAAGGTAATACACAATGAGAAAATTCAATTATCATACCCCCATGATGGTAAGTTTATGATAAAATTCCTTCATCGGTTTTTAAAATACAAAATTTATCGAGTTTTTTAGTTCTGTTTCACTAAAAATGAAACGATATATACAGCCATCAATAGAATCTATTGTTTGCCAAAGCTTTTACGTCGAATACTTTTTTGTAAAAAGCTCACCAGGATCAACTAACAGGCACATTAAGTAATATTCCCTGTCTTCACCACACGACACCGCTAATATAATCAGCATTTTTTCTTCCCTACAAATCCATACAAATACCGTTAGATAAGGTATACTAGAATTCCTGGCATGTCTTATTAGCTGACTCATTGTCTTGTCTTGTCTGGCTCCGTGCTGTCGGTCACTTATTCGATTTGAGCCTTCTCTCGCATAGATCGCGAAGCGCATCAATTTCCTGCGCGTGACTTCTTTATCGTCAGTTTGATCCCAGTCCCTTATGAGGCCTCTAGATGATGACGATGATGAAGATGATGACGATGATGATGTTTCTCACGAAGAACAACAAAAATGAACAGAAAACACTCTCACATTGCTTTTTACTTTAGGTATCATTTCTTTGAGCAGAACATCCCTTTACGAAAGACCCATCCCTGACGAGTAACGACATCGACTAATTAACATGAAAGAATTATCGTCCTTCCCTCTCCGTTAGAACAATAAACTGACTACTTCGCTATGATAAAATAATAACAGATCTATCTGTTTAAAAAATAGTTATAAACCATAATGCCCATAGCGTATCGTAAAAAAGCCCAATATTTTACTTGAAGCCGAAATGCAAATTTGTTCGTTTAATCACAGATGATTCTAGCTATCCCATTTATGTATTTGTTTTGTATATATTAAGAATTAAAGAGAAATCTCAGTAGGGAATCGTCGGCTGTTCGTGTCGAGATTTGCTGACATATGTTTTGCCTTCCCCTTTCCTTTTGTTAATTTATGTAGCACGCTTTTTTTCAGCCCTCACATATAGAGCCGTAGACAGTATCCCTCTTGCGCTTTACATGTTTTTAGTTCAGCTAAAGACAGGGTTTTTGTTTAGTTTAGTTATCAGACGAGGGTACCTTTGCATAAGAACAATGGGATATTTTTCAAACAGGGTTATGAAAATATGTTGAGATTCTATGTACAGTATCTCATCTAGCTCCTTTCTGCACAAAACTCTTTTCTAGAGAGCTACGTCGTTCAAAAGCTGCATTGCATTGGTCGTTCTTTTACAGAAGTTTATTCCTTATTAGATTCTGTTGCAAAATAGGTATAGAAACCAGAATGACACGAAAGAAACCAAAAGTACTGCTCTGGCTTCTACACGATGGACAATATTTTTGCACTAGATATTCCCCATTGTCATAACAGTTTGATGGCTTCCCGAAAACACCATTTCCGTTTACGGATAATTGCCTTGTTTTTTTTTAATTCGTAACCAATATTATTGCAATTGTTCAATATTGAGGTCATTTATGGAAAAAGACATACTCAGTTGCAGCGGACAAACATTGTAATTAAAAATTGCACCGACCGAAAAAAGGAAGAAATTAAATGCACGTAAACAATAACCATATTAAAATGTAATTATTACCCCTTTTTTAATTGGGACCAATATTTTTAATTGCTGTTCAATTTTTCTATACTGAACTACTTAGGTCAAGTCCTGATATTCAAAGACTTCCTTTTAACAATTAGTTTGATGTAGTAGTAATACCCTTTAAAGGTAAATTCTTGATTTCTTTGTGTCAGGATGCCTAACCTATGGGTATAATTTCATAGATGCAAGGTGATTGGTGATTGCAATACTAATACTGGCACTAATAAATTTCGATATATCAAGTTTCAAGAAATAATATCTTTATTCTAACATGTTCCTTAATCCCTTTATAACCACTCGATCTTTTACTTTCCCAGAGTACATTTGATTTAGCTTTGAATTTAAATGTCGCCCCTCTATAATCGAACATTTCTAGGGCGAAAAAAAAAAAGCTTGAAAGAGAATATTGATAACGGGAATATAAATCCGCGGTTGTTTACAAAATATTTGGTGAAAAAAATAAGATTTGTAGTCTTTTATAAACCGTTGCTTTTTCTCACGTTTTATCTGCTTCTCCTTTCTCAACGAGTAGTCTTTGTTATACACGTTGAGCGGCTCTAGAGATTGTAAATCTTATTACACGCCACGATGATTATAATATAGTTTCACTTATTTGGCAATACACCATTGACTTTTATAGCATTTTGATTGTGATTATAAAGAGATCATTATAAAATTTAAAGGAAAAAAATCTCTAAATTCTTTATACTGTAGCTGAGGAGCACAAAATTGCTGACGATGCATAAATGTTGTTCCTTTCTTTTTTCAGGAAAAAACTCGCTTTGATATGATGCTGGGAATACTTTGATGTAAATCTGAACAAAATCTCATCAACAATCGAATTTCATTGTAATCTCATAAATTGTGTTTCATAACATCAATTACAGTTTTAAGGTAAGTTTTTTTTATGTAAGAACTTCTTTTACAACCCCTTTAGGAACCAAAACCCTAAATTTTGAAATTCGGGTCTTTGATTTTAAAAGCCAAATTATTGGTATATAATCCGTTCCGACTTAAACATCTTTATTGATTCCCTCTCCCAGGCTTTTAATTCATTGACCGAAGGAAAGTGTTCAAAGCTGTAAGTTTTTCTAATAAAATTATTCTTGCAGTTTTGAGAGAGTATCAAACAAGAAAAGCCTCTGAAAAGTCTATTAGCACATTATTGTCATAGTGCTGTATATACTCAATCAAATATATGTCTATCACGACAAAAATCAAATTTGTCAAACACAGAGATATAACAAATAGTCAAAACAAAATTGAATGTTGATGACCTTGTATCTACACAGACAACCATATATCATGCTATCCCAGCAGATGCTGGAACAACATGATATGTCTGTTGGGATGTTACTTCATTATCTGCTGAGCAAGTCTCCACTAAATCTATCACCTCTGAAAACCTACCATATTGATTGCTACGATGATGACATTCAAACGTGCTTAGCTTTTATATCTTTCCTCGTACTCAAAAGACATCAAATTCTCGCCATTTCTAAAACATATTTCAACAACAAGTTTTCATATCTTTATTTTCTCAACGACTTGCGCTTATTGTAAAAGATTTTCCACTAAGTTTGTGCTAGTTTCAATTCTGTAACTTCTCTTATATCGATGAAAATTTACATCGCTTTCTTCAGAATTATCACCTCTATATATATATTCGAAAATCTATATCTAGATTCGTAAACTTTCTCTGTCGTAATCCTTTTTGATGACGTCATCTATTCAACTCATTCGGCACGATAATCTTCACAGGGAAGCAGTCCCCAGTAAACCTGAGACGTTGTTTTGACGTCCATGTGAGGCTTTTCGACGTTGCTTGGACGACAAAATGACGTTCTGTGCTTACTGATTCAGTGCTTATGTTTTTTCTTTTCCAAGACTTTGAAAACTGAAAAATATTCTCTGGCAGGCATGGTGAGTTCTTCTTTCACAAGAATATCTTCAACCATTTCCAAGTTTTACTTTGCATTGTGAATGCAACCTTAATGCATTAAACCCTGGAGAAAGGCCCTTACCACCGACAAAAAGTGACTAATAAACAATTTGTTAGAGGTGACTACAATTTCTTCCCACTAAGGTCTGTCTGATAAGGTAAACAGTCATGATCTGTACTACAAGTATATAATTATCAAGAAGCAAAATGAGAAGAAGAATGAGCTGTTTTAATGACGTAATTAACGCAGTAATCAGTAGAAAGAGTAGCCTGCGGAAGTCGCTTCCTCATTCGACAAATCTGTTGGATTTCCACTGATTAACAAGTTTGATAACATACAAGACGATGTGATCCTGATGTGATGTAATCCTGCTCGAATTTCCCGCCTCCTAGCTTGACGTTAGTCAAAAGATTGTAGACTTTTTTTAATTAGCAGAAAATCAGCAAAATCACACTATAATAACTGCCCTCTTAAGTCTCTTAACCCAACTCAATGCTTTTGAAGTTGGTCTGTTGCCCGTCTGTTGGTAGCAATAGCTGGCCTCACTTACATTAACTTTTTTGAACGAAGGAGTCTACAGAGTTCTAAAAGTCTACAGACCTTTTGTCGCTAGCAATATAGTTTCATTTCTTGTTCTTCTATGTGACGCATTTCTTCGCAAATATTTTTACAGAGTGGACTATACATTCTTTTGGCATTCGCCAGCAGAACCGTTGTTTTGACGTTGCCGCACCGTTTGTTGGATAACCTTCTGTGCTTGTTGGATCACTTTTTTCACGACCGTTCAACAGTCATCAAATTCATGGCTCCACTACTTTACCACATCGTACCGTATTGAAAAGTAGTTTCTGAATAATGAAAACAAGACTAAAACGGTTCATGATAAAACCCCTAAACGCCTACTGAAGCCTGTTTATGACGTACTATAGCAACCTGTTCTTAGTGAAGTCTTGCCTCTAGATTCACTACAAAACAGCCTTTGCTGAAATGATTATCCGTTTTTGTTGAAAGGAATCTCTATAAAGATGACACGAGCTTAATGGAAGACAAATCTGATCACGCTCTATGGCAACTTTTTCTTGAATATCTATACCATCGCGACTGTAGTACAGCCATTTCATATAAAAACAGAAAAAATGTCTTCCATTTACTATATATTCATTTTGTCTTTTAAAGTCAGACACGAGTGTACTACCCACCTCGTGTCCGCCTTCTTCTAACTTGACGTTAATTCGACCATTGATTTCAATATTTCCTTCTATTCTGTACTTAAAATCAAAATAGTTGTTCCAGCAACCTGACTAAAGGACAAATCTTTTGACGCAAGTCACTTTCTAATCGTATATTCATTGCTTTTGCTGAACATTCGACGAGTAAACAACTTTAGAGTCATTCTTTAAAGATAGAATGCATTTTTTTTGTCTTGACTTGAATGTTCTGTACACAAAAGAATAGTGACCAGGCAAAAAGTCCGAGACCGATAAATCCTACAATCTTACAACAAAGGCAGGCGATGATCAAATGTACTCGCTACGACTTGCCAGTTTTGATCTTCAGCTCATATTTTCTGGCGTAATCAGTTCAACCCCAACCTCGGATACAGAAGGTAATCGAAGATTTTGACGGTGCTAAAAAGTGCCGTATTTCCCAATGAACTACGTGAATTATAGTCTTCTTTCTTAAAGAAAAGTAAATCAGCTTCAATACAATCAAATTCAATACAAACCTTTCCGTGCGATCTTGTTGAATAAAGAACTCTTGGAAAATCACCACTATTCGAGTTGTTGACACGTGATGATGACTTTGACCATTTATTTCGAAACAATTTGCCCAATTTGTTGTTGCCTCTATCTTTATGGTTGCTATGGGTGACGTTATTTACCGACGAATTACCTCCGAACACAATGTTCAGAGAATGTGCTTTACTCAATGGCATATTTCTCTTGTTTTCTTTTGTTCTATATCTTTTTCATTTTATTTTTTGTAGATTCTGTTTTAAAATATTCTTTCTGAAAATTTTGATGAATAAAACGTCAGAAATTTTATTATTGAAAGGCTTGAATAACAAAGCAAACTTGAAAAAGGGACAATTTTTTTGGCAAGTGACAAAAATTTTACCCGACGAAAATTTTGCCCGACGAAGTATTCCCCTCTAAGTGGAAAAACATCCAATATTTATATAAAATATATATGAAATGCTTTTTGCACTTTTTTCATTTCGAGTTAATAAAATAAGCAAATTTCGCGTTATTAACTCGAGAAAATGATGTCATAATGCTTAACTTGAAATTTTTGCTCAAAATATTCTCTGCTAGTCTTCTATGATGGACCTTCGTAATGAGACTTGAGTCCCCCTTCCATTTCAAAATTATTCAGAACGCACAAAGCAACGACTATCAACAACCCCCAGCAAACAACAATGTTCTTTCGAAATGAAGAAATACAGAGAAACAAGAAAGTCCCAAGTTTTTGCTTATCGCGTTTTAAGATTATCTCTACTTAAAAAAACACTCTCGTCAACAAGCATGTATTCTAAATATAAAAGTATAAAATAGGTGAAGAAAATTAAATAATCAAGAATAATGAACGAAGCGATATCGAGAGACAGTAAAATGAGCTAATTTGAAAAGCTTATGGTTAAATTTTAGTTAGCGATCGTACTCGATAAATCAAAATGATTTTGTTGTTGATAGGGTAGTTATGAATTGTTATTGCCAAAAACTCCCTACTCTTATTTGCGAAGTTTTTTGGCCGTTTCGAAGTCGAAAATTTAAGACTTGATGCGTTATTGTACGCAAATTGCATTAAAACAGCAGAGCAGGCTCTCTTGTACGAAAGAGTTACAGAGAATCAGAGAGTCAGAAAATAAATCAATCAGATTGAGTATCTCATTGATTACCGAGAAAATATAATTATTACCTCAACCCTTTTTTACGCCCTATGCAAGAAAACACTATTTAAGGGCCGGTGCAGAAAAAAGTTATCTGGCGTTTCTCCCGAGGTATCCTCTTCTGTATATATTCTGTATGATTAGTTTGGAAGATGTTACACTGCTAAAATATATAGTACTGCCTTTTCGCCTGCCTTTTTTTCCTAGAAAACATGAAAAGTGACCCTGAATGGAATTCAAATTCCAAATTTTTCAGAAAAAGTTTAATATTTTTCTCAAATTATCCAAAAAAGGACCCTACGAGGAAGTGATTTTTGACCATATAGCAGGAATTCACGAATGCCTAAAAGGTACCCTGACCAGTAGTACATCCCTGTACCCTTTTTCGCCCTAAGTAACCCCCCTATTGTCCTATCTAATGAAAGCGTATTTTCCCCTGAAAGCAAAAATGTTTTAATTAGTGGGTGTTCGTCCTATTTAAAAGATGCATGTTCAAGGTATACTATACTGTATGATCAACCCTTCGAATAAACACTTTACAAAAACTAAAAAAACATTTTTTTGTCACACTCCATACTATTCAAAAACAGTCAAGTTCAAACATAAAAATCGATAGAGAGAAAGTAAAAACAAGACTAGCTTATACGACGAGTTCTCTGTAATAAACGCATGTCACCCTTTCGAATTAAGATTAATCAAACACCAGGGGTAACGGTCAAATGATGTCACCATCTTCCTGATCTTAAAGTCTCCTTCAAAATAGATATATTTTTAATGTACTTCTCCATTCATTTTATAATTAAGTAGCCGCCATCGTGGTTTTTTTTTCTTGTATAGGAAACTATATTAATGGTGGTTGTGAAGTGACTTTCAAGCATCAGGGAGGGAAGGAAGGAAAGTCAGCGCTCGTGCTTTTAGGAGGACGAAATCAACTATTAATTAAGTTGAAATGTAGCTCGAATTCAAAATATGCATCTCTTTACTCCGGGCCTGTTATTATCATTTGAACTTACTGATTTTCTATCGCACTGTAGCATTTTAGGATATCCTCCAGGGAAACAGGGAAGGAAAGGAAAGAGGAAGCCTCCCTTTAAGTTTCCATAGAAACGAAGGACAGTTGGCAATTGTTTCACCTTTGATGCTTTCAATCATCAGAAATCGTTAAGGACCTGACTGACGGTATTCGAGTGTTCCTAGAATTTGTAGTCAACATTAAAGGCCGTCTGAGTTTAAATGTTATACTAATTCAAGTATGGCTACCTGTCTACCTGTCTGTATACTCGGGCTGTCTACCTGCGTGTCTGTCTAGTTATATTTCCGATAACTTTGAGATTGAGCAAAATAATGAAAAGTTAACTTACGGTTGGGAGATGTAATCCAAGAACGGCTTTCTTGTACCATTCCATATACAACCAACGTACTGCAGATTTCCTCAAATAAGACATGATTTTTTGACAGTGACGACAAAGTTCTTCCTCTTCATCTTCAACTTCATCATCTTCGTCCTTTTTCCCATTATGCATTTCTTCAATCCCATAATGCTCTTCAGCTTCTCCTTCTTCATTTTCATAATCCGTTGATGCTTTGCGTAGTTCTTCTTCGAACTGTTGTTCTTGCTCTTGTCGTGTTATTTCTTCGCACATTTTGCTGTTTTCTTTTTGTTGTTTTTGTTTATTATTTTTTCTTCATTTCATCTGTTAGCTCTCTAAAAATGAGATTAAAAGTGGTTAAAGAGGCTCCTTGATCAGGCTAAACTTCAGGTTCGAACGAAAAATGACCAAATTAAACCTCAGCACGTTCCAAAATTTTGTCAAATCTTCAAATAACACAATTATGCTAAAAAAATTCAAAATCCCACTACCACGCCAGGAAAATCCCCAATCACGCTACCACGCAATACACGGGTCATGTAAAAAAGTCACGAAAGTTGCATGTTAATAAACTCTGACTAGCTGAGACATGCACACGTTATTATATTATTTTTTAAATGTCCAGAGTATTACGCAATGATATAATCACGTGTGTACGTCTCAGCCAATCAGAGTTTATTTACATGCAATTTTCGTGACTTTTTTACACGACTCTGCTAATAGGAAACCCGTGTATTTACTGCGGACTTCGCTGAAGAAAGATGTTGAAAATGAAGCAATGTGATTCACATAATTATTACTTACTCCTTTAACTGTTCATTCATTCATCCATTAATTTTCTTTATTCACTCACCCACTCGTCCACTCCTTTATTTACATGTTACCGAATGGTCTCGTTTACTATTTCTCCTCCTCCTTTGATAATCTTCAGATCACATGACCCAGCAGGCACAAACAGTGTTTCAACATCCAAATAACATTTTGACGTTGAAACAACGTTGTTTGGGCGTCCACACAACGTTGTTTGGGCGTCCAAACAACGCTCCGTACCTGCTGGGAATGTGATCATTACACATTCGAGCAATATATTTCTTGAAATCGTTTATCAGAAAAGTTTTAGCCACAGATATCACACAAATTGCTATAACGCCTTAATCGATGTCCCCTTTACTTTCGATCCACTTTTACGATTGAAAAAGTTAATGTGGTCTCATTAGATCTTTTTCAAGAAAAGCACGTAATGGAACTAGTTTTAAAAAAATCGAACACTTTTTGGCCTTTATATTTTTCTGACGTTTTTTTCTAATGACGTCAAAAGATAAATGGTCCATTTACATAACTCGGAAATATAAGTCCTTTGATTGCTTAATTTGTCGGTAGTTTAATATTTTGGCACTGAAAAGTCAAGAAATTCAAAATTCTTTTCTAGGCTGATTTTCAATAACGTTTTATTCATGTCAAATGAATTCATGTAATGCTGTAATCGAAGAAAATTTCCCTGCCAGACCAATGCATTGACGAATAATTCTCGGACAGGCTGAAATATCGGATAACAATTTCAATTTAACGTTTCTTCGACGTCAAAACGTTATTTGGACGTTGAAAAAACTTCACGTGTCTGCCTGATATCCTACAATTGAAGATAAAACTATTGTCAAAGCACACATGACATCATATTCACTCTCATCAGCATTTCAAATATGACAATTCCATCACAGACCACAAAATTAATTACAAAAATTATCAAAGACTACACTTACAAGTTAAACACACCCATAGTACTTTAATATAATACAGTTAACATTTTAAGCCAAAATTAGACTGTGTACAAACAACTGATGGAAGGAGGAAATTTCTGTCTCATCTTAAGTTACGCAACTACCCAAGTAAAATGCGTTCAAATCGGCGGATACAGAAGTTATTCAAAGATTTTGACAGAGGGTGTTACTTTTGGAATCCGTCAAAACTCTCCGTCAAAAAAATTGAGTACCCTTCTGTATCCGCCACTAAATCGAACATTGATTGATAGGCTATTTTCTTCACCAGAAAAGTGTCTCTCTTTACACATTTATCCAGTGTAGCCAAAGGCTCCAAAGGCATCAGTTTTGAAATCAAACCAGCACAACCTAACACCAGGTTTTTCGTTAATAACAATATATTTTTTCTCCTTATTGCACTTTCTTGATTGATTCCTGACAAACTTTATGTTTTTCCCTTATTATTTAAAAGTACTACTATTTGCTCCATTTCTGGTCCTTAAGTACATTGCCGTCTATTTTACCAAAACTGAATTTCAATCGTGGTCACAATACAAAGCTGGTCTATTTCTTGCTATAAAGAGCTATTTTATTTACCCTGACTCTTATTTCTTTTTTTCCATTTTTAATAATTCCTCTATGATTCACCGAGGCCATTTATGGTTAAGCTGTGTTTTTCTATTATAAGCACACACATTGTCGAAACTTTAAACTATACAAGAATGCCTCCTTATTTTAAGAATTGATGATATTTCTTTTTTTGAATTTGAAATATTTTAGGGAAAATTTATGAATTGATACACCAAAATAAATTTCTCCTTTTCTACTAAACATATTTTTCAGGAACTATTCACCATGTAAAAGTTTTAAAAATACAAAATTGTTTTTCTAGTGATGGTTGGTTTTCTTAAAAAAACAAATTTATGTACTAATTCTTCCTTCTCGTAATTTCTAAATTATTTATCAAAATTCTTTTTCCAATTTTTTAATTAGACTTTTGATTAAAATCCCTCAAACCAAGCCAGAGCCGTTAAGCCGTAAAGAAGAATCTTAAAGTCTCACCATGTCGGCAGTAATATCAATAATTTCTGTGAGCACTAATGATTTCTTAGTGAGAATCAAACGGTTTAAAATAGTCTGTTACTCAATCTTTAAGCGATATCAGAATGCGTAACTTTTAACTGCTCAACGATAAAAGGAATGTTTGAATTCTTCTACTAACATAAGTAACATTCAAACTTAATCTCTCCAAGCATATCTTTCGCTTCACTCACAGGACGCATAATAGATTTTCTGTTATAAACTCCTCTCTTCATTGAGACACCCCTGTGCCTATGTGCCCCAGTGAGTGACCAAAAGCCCAGGGTGAAAATCAAAATGAGTATAAAGCATAATAACTTTATAACCCACAGGGTCGGGTCAAATGGTAATGTTTTTCCAGTGGGGGTCGTAAAATCTTTTGTTCTTTCATCATATTGTCATTAACTGCTCTTCATCCGATTTTCCACCAGGTGACCAGCTTCTTCTAAAAGGGGATTTGGGTCTCAGTAAGCCACATAGACAGGAGAAGTGTATTGAGTAAGGTCAGGTACCAAAAAGACCCTTTCCAAAACATCAAATATATGTAATTTTCAAGTTTAATCAATTCCATATCTCTGATTTAACCTTTAGATATTTTCATTTGTCCGGAAACAATCAGACAAATATTTTTAAGTGTGTAAAAAATTCTTAAATTTCATGAACCGTCTTATTGAGTAACAATGTCCGTGACTTTTCTATACAGTTGAAATCTAACACCCGGGACGCACTGTAATACCATCACCAGTGTTCCGTTAATTTCATCTTTTCCTTTGGCATGGATTCCGAATTTATCAAGTATTCATGTGGAATTCAAGATATTTTTATGATGAATTCAAAAAATTGTATTATATGGATGAAATATACCCTTTCTCATACCGCTCTCAGTATGTCATTAACATACATATGGAATGCTCAGACGTTTTATGCTCAGACAAGCATCATTTCTATAACCATTTATTTAATCATAAATTGAAAATCTTTATAGCTATGTTTTTCAAAAATAGAAAAGAATGCTGATATTGAGTTTTTTAAGTTTAGTTCACGCTAATCCTTTTAAACAATTTGGTATATTTTTATGAAATGCATTTTTATTGCTTTATTTTAACTCCTTCAATCATCATCACCATCATGAAAATATTCATAGAAAACAATGTTAATGTACGATGACGTAATGTTTAAAAGAGTTAACTTATGAGCTAACTACACTATCTTTCCCCGAATTACTCGCAGGTGCCGAATAAAAGTCCCGCTATTATTTTCTACAAAAAGTTCCCAAGTACCAAAGCAAAGTCCCTTATTTTACTGTGTCTTTAGTTATTTTGCCCTATTTCACTGTTTTCAACAGTTGAAATTCCAACCCCTTTACACCGCCTGCTTATTGTGTGCTTTTGATTAAAAATGTCAATGAAATCAAAAAGAGCAAAAACGTGCCCAAATCTTATGAATGGCTTTTAATTAAGATTTAAACATTCATCACTATCAGCCATCAAAAAGCTCCAAAACATGTTTCACTTTGAACGACTTTTATGGTTTTTATGGTTTTCTTACCAAATTCAGCGACTGTGGCCAAATGGTTAGAGTGTTGACCTCCTGTTCGGAAAGTTGTGGGTTCAACCCCCTGCCAACCAGGTGTTAGACCAAAGACTTGAAAACTGGTACTTGCTGCTGTCCTGTCCTGTCCTAGAGCGAAAGTAAATGAGGAAATTCAGGGGAACCTTACCTTCGGGTAGACAGCTATTCGAAAAGGGAGCCTTTGGGTCGCCTTCGACTGCGGTCGCAATCTTACTTTACTTACTTACGTATATTCAGGTATTCAAAATATACAAAATAATCAGCACACCTCTCAAAATGTTCTACTTTTTCCAAAAAAGGCACCCTATGAGGGACAGACCTTTGTATTTTCGTATTTTTGAGACCCTGAATGGGACTCTAGATAGCTAAAATTGGGACCCTGAATGGGACTCTAGGTGAAAAAAGGTACCCCCCGGGCATCATACCCCAACAGCTATACTTGCGCAATCAAACCAAACTTGAAAAATTTGTAAAATTCAACACCAAAAAGACTAGTCTTTTCAAAAATGATTACGCTAAGTAACTAACGAAGAGAATTTCATGTTTGTAAAACAACCCAATATCCATCATTGGATTAATAAGAATGGACAAATGGTCAAATGGTTATACAAGATGCCAAAAATCAAGTCCACCTCTAATCATGCAAATTGGATCTAATAAAGGATGAAGGAGGGTCAATCTATCAAAAAAAAATCTTTTTTCAATAATTTCATGAACAAAATTATGCAACAATTTAAAAGTTATTTAATTAAAAAAGAAAACAACGGGTCGTTCCGAACGAACGAACGAACGAACGAATCCGTTTTCATTTTCTCACGACGAAATTGAAGAAAAACAATTACTGTTTTTTTGATAAGATAGTTTAGTAGATCCAGATGCCAGATTGATTCTTTAAGTCAGACAATGCAATTTTATCAATTGAGCCAAGTTTATATAACTAACTTTTAGCCTTGACCCCGCATTACGACGCGTCAAATATTTAATTTCTTTCTTACTCTTTAATTGACTGATGCAATGCTAGATATTATTTTTGGTAGAAATCAAATAAAAAATCTCAGAATTTAAATGACACTCTCAGTGTGGTATCTGGCGCGTTATCATAGGAACAACAAACAGTACCAGAGTACCGGCAATGTAGTTAAACCCAAAGTTGTATCAACCTAACGATGTACTGTTCCATAAAGTTTGTCCAATATCATTCAGTATATCACAACGCAGCTCTGCAGAATGTGCCACACTAATAGTCTTGAATAAGATCTTGAAAATGTAACTTGATATTATAATATTAGATGCCACTTGTTTTCGCCACTTCAATTCTCAATACCATAAACAACGACCCTTCTACTACACATTAATTCCAGTTACCTTACTACCTACTACCTACTACCCTACTATATTTATAAACACAACGACAAAATGCCTTATTTTAATGCTTGTAGTGTCTTTATTACTTAAAAAATGAATTATATGATATAAACGTTCTTTTCTTCCTCTAAATCTTTCATTCACCAAACCATCATGAGTTTTATCTTCTGTAGCTTGACGTCCATGCCGATTATCGATCTAAATCTTCTAAATTCAGAATTAATTGATCCCTCTCCATCAAATCTACCTATGTTCCTTTTGAATGTGTGTTCTCTTGGTATTCTTTCGCAATAAATCATCACGTCAATTTTAATGACCAGATTTGATTAAAGCTATTTTTTTATATTAAAGCTATTTTTGGATAAAATATGGATGGATAATTTTTTTAAAGCTACCATGCAATAAGAGAATACGGTTTACCATTTATCTCTTAAAATGCTGGGGCTTTAGAGGCACTACAATTCGATAAAAACCTTGCACACCTTGTAAACCTTTAAAATACATACACAGCAGGCACTTAACGTTATTTTAACGTTAAAACGGTAAAACGGCATTCCATATACCTTAGCACGCCCGAATCTTTTTTAAAAAAGTCAAGAAATTATTTTTTTAAAAACCATTTCTCGGCTAGGACAAATGATTAAGGTATCGACTTTTGGCGATCTTCAAAGATAAAGTTGTCACAGTCTATATCAAGATAATTCAATATCAAGTTCGGGCGTACAACTAAGATAAGAGCGAGTTTAAGCACCCGAGAGCACCCGAGAGCACCCAAAATCTTCGTTCTATAACAAAGGAGATTTCCATCAACAAGTTGTATCTATTACATTGCTATCCGTAGTAGTAGAGAAAAATACATCCTGTCGCCGTGATTTACCTCGGATATTTAACCTACATAATGCACTATAAAAGCCACAAGGAAACCAAACCATCCATCCGATCCATAAAAAATAATAATGATCTTCGGTTAAAATAGCAAGTGCTGTCTGAGATTTTTTCAATAACATTTTAAACACATAAGAATTAGTATACGACCAGGGGAGCAAAGTAATTATTATCCCCGAAGAGACAATCGGGATATGGTGTTTAATCCGATTTGTATTTCATTAATGACTCCTTAATTGTCTTATTATGGTATCATTAATCATTAAATGGATGTTTATTACCATATTTCTCAAGTAGCTTCTTGTTCTATTGTTTGCAAGCTCTGATTCATTGATAAACCCCACAATGTTCAAATCCACTGATTCATTTGACCCCGTTTTCATGGTTTTGGTATAAAAAATGTGTTTGTATGTAACACCCCTGTCTCTGTGACACATTTAGATCCACCTCACTGGCACCAGGTGAAGAATCGCTCAAAAAAGGAGCCAATGGAGAAAGTGGTCACCCCAGTAGAAAATTGGAATTTTTGAATTTTTCTCTTTCAACCCAGTGGCAAAACAAAGAAAATAGCCACTCCACTGAAAATACGATATAAAAAGAACAATAGATGAACTTTCTAAAATATTACTGTTGAGTTTGAAAGTTTTGATTTATTACCACCAGTGAGTTTGAATATCCACTTGGACACAGAAACAGGGGTTGATGTATGTGCGTTGGTATTTCCACTTGGACACAGAAACAGGGGTTGATGTATGTGCGTTGGTATTTCCACTTGGACACAGAAACAGGGGTTTATGTATGTGCGTTGGTATTTCCACTTGGACACAGAAACAGGGGTTGATGTATGTGCGTTGGTATTTCTACTTGGACACAGAAACAGGGGTTGATGTATGTGCGTTGGTATTTCCACTTGGACACAGAAACAGGGGTTGATGTATG
>JAUJPO010048462.1:0-30453 GCA_032270745.1 Tiaropsis multicirrata
GCAACATTCACTTTGTTGATCAGTGGACATCCTGAACCTTTTGAAATCGATTGGTACAAGGGTTTCAAAAAGCTTGACGAGGATGGAGTTAAATCTGTTGTTGAAATTTCGCCAAACAAAGTGTCACTTATCTTAAACGATCTTGACTCTTCAGATGCAGCTACTTACAAATGCGTCGTAAAGAGCTCAACTGGAAAATCTGAATATAAATATATTCCAATCAAGATAAAAGAGAAACTTGAGTTTGAAAGATGGCAGGGATTTGAAAAGGATGATGCAGAACAAAAGCACAAACGATCTTCTTCTAGAGGAGGATCTATGGACGAAGCTCACGATGTTGATAAGGATGTTATTGATACTATACCTAAAATTGAGGAAAATGTTGTTGCTGAAGATGAATCAGCATTGGAAGTGGTGGATTCATCGTTCGATTCTTGGGCAAGTGATGAAGACAATGATGAAGGACGTGCAATGAGAGGAGGACGCAGAGGTTTTGGATATCTCGACCGGAAACGATCGAAAAAGGAAGATAATGCTGTTCTCAATGTTGTTGAGAAACTGAAAGCACATATTGTTGAAGAAGGCGACGGCGCTACGTTCAAAGTTCTTTTGGCATCTGAAGTTGATAAGTTTACATGGTTCATCAACAAAGTTGAAGTAACTTCCTCTGACGAACGTTTCTTAATGTTAAGAGAGGATAAATATCACGTTTTGGCTATGAAGAATTGTACGTTGGACGATGATAAGACGTTAGTCAGATTCCTGGCAGAGCTGGATACTGACGAAGTCTTTGGATCTGTTCGTTTGAGCGTGACACCAGAGACGCCAGCACTCCGACAGATAAGCGATGTTTTGGAACAATATACTGAAGAAGATACCATCCCTCTGGAGCTCATGATAAGAGGACATCCAGAACCATTTGAAATAAGTTGGTACAAGGGATTCAAAAAGATTGAGCACGAACAAGGAAGAACTGAGATTTTCGTTAATTCAAGACAGGTATCTTTGTTTGTTAAAGATGTACATTTCAATGATGCTGGGACATACAAATGTGTTGTTAAAAGTACTAATGGTACATCCGAGTTTAAGTATAATCCAATAACTATCAAAGAAAAGCCTGCAGTCGTTTATGAGCCTTTTGATGTCACTGAGAAGTTGAAGCCAGTAATCGCTGAATGTGGTGACAGTGTTACCTTCGCTGTCGGACTCACTGAAACACCTGATGAAGTCAAATGGTACATAAACAATGTTGAGATTGATGTTACTTCTGAGGACTACTGCATTGAGAGTAAGGAGAACAGATCAACGTTGACTATCCTTAAATGCTCGATGGCCGACGATAAGAAATCAATCAAGTATGTTGCTACCAGGAACCGTAGTAAAAATGTAACTAACTCGACTCGATTGAAGGTTCAAGAAGCAGTGTCTGGTCTCAAACAATTGGGAACTCTCAAAGACGCGTATGAAGAGGAAGAGGAGATCAGGTTTGATATCGAAGTAAAAGGTCATCCAGAGACGTACACAGTCCAATGGTTTAAAGGCTTCAAACAGATCAATATCAACGATGGACAATACTCTTTGGTTAGACAAGGTAGTCGAGCCTCTTTTACCATAAAGACTTGTCAACTCTCGGATGCAGGCACCTACAAAGCTGTCGTCAAAAGTTCCAAAGCAACCACTGAACTGAAGTTTAGCTCATTCAAAGTTAAAGGTTTGAAATATTTCCTTCGTTTGCTTTTTTTATCAAAAGACATACAACATGACAATGACATTGACGACGTTGCACTTGATCATGATATCACCAATGGATGGTATTCAAAGCTGTGTCTCAGGAGTAAGGACTTGTGAGTTGACTGACACCTTTAAATTCTGGTCCTACATATACTCCTGGTGATTGCAATTTTTCACAGTTTACTATTCTCATCATCTTCAATGATATTCTGATTCCAAGAATTGTTGAATGCACCAAACTTGACATTTTTCAAATGCACAATGACAGTGTCCCAAAACCCATTTGGAAATCTGTAAAAGCACAACCAGCAATACCTTTTGTACTGGTGGATTTATAACATCAAAGGTTTATCAAAATATATTAACATATTCAATATGTGTGTACTGGTTCACCAGTTTCGTTAAAGAACGATCTGTATAACTATTTTATACCATGTTTGATAGTTCACAATCTATATTCACCGTTATAGTATAGTTTTTTTCATTGAAAAACATACAACATGACAATTCAGCACTTTTTTTATCTCAACACAGTCTTGCACTTGACTATTGCACTATAATAATGAAACTATAATATGAAAATTATAAACCATAAGGCACTTCAGTTAAACCCTAAATTATTATGCACGAATAACATTTTACAACAGACTAAAAACATGACTTCAACAGTAACTTACTATTGACATGACATGACTGAATTACTTATTACGACGATGACGTTTTAAACTAGACTGGATGACTTAGTTTACTGACTGATGTAAACTCAGACTAGACTTACTTCATACTGAAAGACTTTTGCACAATACTGACATTATATTACGAGACTTGACGTGACATTAAAAGAATTGTTGACGCGACTTGACTCACCTCTCAAATTGTACTCATAACTTGTCCCAAGTTTTCGAAAGAATCGAGATTACCTTATTGATAAAAAAACTAACCCTAACTAAACTAGTTCGAAATAAAATGGTTAAGTCTTTGAGTCATTTTTAGTCTTTTCAACAGCAGTTTAATACACAGTCCCCATTAGCTCCCATGTATTCTCGGTTACCCTGTATATGTTTAAACATAATTCTGTTGAAATTTTATAGAAAGAATACCTGATGAAGAGGCACCTACCATTGATGCTGAGAACTTCCAAGACATGGAAATAAAGGAGATGGAAACCTTGGAATTGATTGCAAATATCAAGGGTTTTCCTGTACCATCCATCCAATGGTATAAAGGCTCTACTGTTGTCAGGAGCACAAGACGCTTAATGCTCAGCAACGATAAGTCAGTCTACAAATTGAAAATCTCCAAAGCATATTTGGAAGATTCTGGCGAATATAAAATCGTTGCCACAAACAAAATATCAAGCGCATCACTTTCAGCTAATGTCGTTGTTGGCTGTGAACCGAAATTCGGTAAAGAGTTGACCGACTTTGAAGTGGATGATTTGGATCCAGCTGTATTTGAAGTTGAAGTTGACCACGCTGATTCAGTGTCGTGGTTCTTGGACGACGAACCTGTCTCAGATGATGAGGACTTTGAATTTAAACAGGTGGGAAGCCAATATTCATACTCCATCAGACAAGTCAACCCTGCAGATCACGGCAAATACGAATGTCGTGCCACCAACAAATATGGTACAAGAAGCACCAGTTGCCAACTGGTTGTGAAGACTTCAACACTCCCCGTCATCAATATTGACATTCCCGACAATGGTGTGGTTGAATGTAAAGAAGGTGAATCTTTTGAGTTGAATTTCGAAGTTGAAGGTGAACCAGCACCAGAAGTGTTCTTCTACAAGGACGATGAGGCTCTGGAGAAAGAAAACGGTCGAGCTGTCATCACCAGAATGGGAAGGACCCATCGATTCTTTATGTCTGATCTTAAGGAATCGGACTCTGGTAAATATGTGATTGAAGCTGAAAGTAAAGCTGGTCTGGTTGAAAAAGAGTTTGAAATCAAAGTTACAGGTAATTATATTGTTTCGTTTTCGTTTCTAGTACTTTTTTTACTTATTCATGAAAAATATGAACTCGAAATTTTAGCTCTGACTGTTATTTTAGTATCTTTTACATCGGGGTTATCTTTACTACTGGTTGGAAGTTGAAGGCTCGTTGTCTAAATTCTTTCGTAACCTTTATTAATAACAGAATTCAATCAATTCTTTTAGCACTGCCGACCGTCAGTGTTGACCTCCCAGAAAGTGGAATCATCAAAGCGAAAGCAGGGAAAGATTTTGAACTTCCTTTCGACGATATACCCGAAGACGCAAGCCTTACTTTCTACAAAAATGGCAAAGAAATGGATATGGGACGTGCTGTTAATACAAGAATGGGTCGAAGACATCTTTTCTTCATGGGTGATCTCAAGAAATCAGATTCTGGAAATTATTCAGTTGAAATTGAAACTAAGGGAGGAAAAGTCACCAAAGAATTCGAAATCAGTGTACCAGGTATATAATTTTTTTACTTAAAAAACTAAAATAAGTTTGATAGCCTTTATTATAGTATAGCCATATCGAGAAAGCTAATTTGAAGAACATTGGTTTTAAAGCAACAGTAATTTAGTCCTTTTTTAAAGGTTTTAAGTTTTTGTGCGCTTTTTAGGTTGAGTACAAAATACTCGCAAATCTTGCTTCTTTCATCAGATTAAGAGTGTGAATTTCGTAAAACGGGTTAATTCATTTACATTTTAGATGTCCCCACTGTCAGCGTTGACCTACCAGACGATGGAGTCATCAAAGGAAAAGCAGGAAAAGATCTCGAACTTCCTTTCGATAATATTCCTGAAGACGCTGATGTAACTTTCTTCAAAAATGGAAAAGAAATGGATATGGGACGTGCTGTTAATACAAGAATGGGTCGAAGACATCTTTTCTTCATGGGTGATCTCAAAAAATCAGATTCCGGACAATACTCAGTTGAAATTGAAACTGATGGTGGGAAGATCACTAAAGAATTCGAGCTTGATATTCGAGGTAAAAGCATGTAATTCTTATCTTTTTTCATAAGCTAATGTGAATGTAACAGATTACAGTGTTTGAAGCATTTGCCAGGGAGATTAAACGACTTGACGATATAAAATTTATCAAGCAAAAGGTTGAAGTTTTTTTTTCTTTTCGAAGTAAATTTTTTTCCTGGATATAAATATTGTAAGTCTTGAAATTATATGATTTACCACCCGTGGATCTACGAAACAAATATATTGTAAGTTATCGTAATTCTCTGCATAACGTATATTATTCTAAAACTTTTCACTCTTATAGACAAACCTTCAGTCAGAGTCGATTTGCCAGACAACGGAATTATCAGCGGAAAAGCAGGAGAAGATTTTGAGCTTCCTTTTGATAATATTCCTGAAGACGCAGATGTAACTTTCTTCAAAAATGGCAAAGAAATGGATATGGGACGTGCTGTTGTTACAAGAATGGGTCGAAGACATCTTTTCTTCATGGGTGATCTCAAGAAATCAGATTCTGGGAGATATTCAGTTGAGGTTGAAACTGAAGGAGGAAAGACCACTAAAGAATTCGAACTTCAAATTCCAGGTAAGACTTTCTATGTGTATGTCTATTCGAAGAGTTCTAACCATGACCACTGTTAAGTGACCAAATGAGTCTCTGGTACTGCATACGAGACTAGCATGTAATTTTAATTAAATGTATTTAATTATATTTTGCTTTGTTTAAATCCAACAGGCCCTTATATATAATATATCACTCAAAAAACTTTTAGCCCCTATTTTGAAAGTAAAAACTAGTTTTAGTATTTGGTGCTCAATTATTTTTACTCTTTTTCTTCAGATGTACCCAAATTGAAGGTTGATATACCAAAAGATGGTATTGTCAAAGGAAAAGAAAACGAAGAAATTGAAATCAAATTTGACGTGTCAGACGTTGAGGCTGATGTAACTTTCTTCAAAAATGGCAAAGAAATGGACATGGGACGCGCTGTTGTTACAAGAATGGGTCGAAGACATCTTTTCTTCATGGGTGATCTCAAGAAGTCAGATTCTGGAAAATATTCAATTGAAATTGAAACTGACGGTGGAAAGATTAGCAAAGACTTTGAAATTGAAATTAAAGGTAAATAAGTTATTTGGTGAACAATCAGATTATTTAAGAATTTAGATTTTTAATAAATTATTGGCAATTTCAACGTCTTGTTTATTTTCGGTTAGTATATTCTTATACGGCAAACTTCCGATGATTGAAAAACCTCTTCAAAATACACCGCTGAAAAATATACTAATTTTGTTAGAAGTCACTTCACTTTTATGAATTTGCTTCTTGCGTTAATGATGAAGCAGATTCTTCCATTATCTTATTTTCTGATTCTCAACACTTTAGAAAAACCAACTTTTACGGTCAATCTACCCGAAGATGGGATCATCATTGGCAAAGAAAGCGAAGATTTCGAACTCCCTTTCAACGATATCCCAGAAGACGCCGCAGTGTTCTTCTTCAAAGGCCGCAAGAAGATTGATGACATGGGACGAGCTGTTGTCACCAGAACTGGTAGAACTTATCTCTTCTTCATTGACAACCTCAGAATATCAGACAGTGGTCGATATCGTGTTGAAATTGAAAATGAAGGTGGCAAAACTGAAAAAGAATTCAAGATCGATGTTAAAGGTATATACCTACCTTTAATAAGAAACTAAGAATCGATAGCGCAGTTGGGAGAGCAATCTCCCCGCAAGCGAAAAGTCGTGGGTTCAATACCCACTCGATTCCTTACCTTTAAGAAAATTTAGGAGTAAATTAGGGTGCATGATTTTCCCAATTTGTCTGACTTTTTGGTTTTGTTTGCAAAATGTTAGTTATGTATTTTCCTCATACGTTTTATAATCTTTCTTTTAAGAGAAACCTTTTAGCCTTCCGAGTCTTTTACAAGCCTAATGTCTAATCAGTCGAAGCCGGGTCAAAATTTCCACAATTTTGAGGGTTAAAACGTTCCTTTAATCACTAGGCCTGAGCCTTCTTCTCCTCCTCCCCCCTTCCAAAACACGCCATTTACTGTATTAACTTTTCCCTCAGAAAAACCTACAGTCAAGGTCCGCTTACCACGCGATGGTATTGTCAAAACAAAAGAAGGTGAACCTTTCGAATTGAAGTTTGAAGTATCTGATGACGCGGAAGCCTTTTTCTTCAAAGACGGTAAACGCATTGATGACATGGGTCGAGCTGTTGTCACCAGAATGGGAAGAACGTATCGATTCTATTTCCCTGAAGTACAGACACAAGATGCTGGTAAATACACAGTCGAAATCGAAAGTGAAGGCGGAAAAATCAAGAAAGAATTCGAGATACAAGTTGCAGGTTTGTAAAAGCTCTCTGTTTTCCTTTCCAATATTTCTTCCACTAACATGATTGATTGAACATCCTTTACTAGACTTCAGTCTCCCGACAGCCAAAGAGGTACAGTACAGTTTTTTATAAGAACAAACCATATAAGAACATAAGTCTTTCCATGATAATGTTTGAAATAGCTTGAAAACAGTTAGATTGGGTCCCTTTCAGTAAATTTATGAACATTATTTTAAAGCTTGGATTTCCTTCTGTCACACAATGCTGTAATAAAAAAAACGTTTCTAGAACATCTCTATCGAACGATATGGAAGCTCAAAACAACATTGGTCAAAACTCACTAGACACACGTTCAAACTCTACAAATTACAAATTTTTCAGTTTTCATTTTATCTTCTTATTTACTACAGCTAAACCAAAAGAATTACCAACTGTTAACGTCAAATTACCAAAGGACGGAATTGTGAATATCAAAGAGGGCGAAGCTTTCGAATTAAACTTTGATGTATCTGATGACTCCGAGGCTATCTTCTATAAAGGAGATAACAGAATCGATGACATGGGTCGAGCTGTTGTGACCAGGATGGGTAGAACGTTCAGATTCTATATTCCTGAAGTGAAGGAGTTAGATACTGGTAAATATGTGATGGAAGTCCAAGGAGAATCTGGTATTACCAATCAATCATTCCAAATCAAAGTTCAAGGTAAGGTTTTTTGTGTGTTTTCCAAAACTGTTTGGGTACGAGCTCATTTTTCGTTGCACTTCAAATTTATTCTTGCACTCATTTGAATATGACTATAATTCAAAGACTTTAATTACTGCAATCCATAAAAATTTAGATTGAAGATAAATTCTTCAAATCAAAAGGCATGCGAGATTTCTCTCCAGCGAAACAGGCGGTAATACTCTACTAATGAAATCGACTGATTCTACTAACAGAAAACCAGCTAATATTTCCACACTTTACCCTTGCTAAATAGAAAAACTAGTCACATAATACTTCTGCATCCAATATATCCAATCACTTGCATATTAACCAACACATGTTATCTCAACCCAGCCATAACACTTTGGCGTGGCTCGTTTTCTTTTTATTTCTATATTTTCGTTTCAGTTTCTTTCGATTATTCGCACGGCATTTCTAGGAGAGAAAGGTCTGTTTGAAAAATGGTCATTCCTTCCGACACTAAAGTCTTTTGCAAAAATAATTGTCACTAAAATGAAAATAGTTTTTACTTTTCAGTGTCTAACGGAAGTGACCATTTTTTTTTTCAAACAGACCCCTTAGTTGCCATAGCCTGTATTTGTGATTATTAGATCAAGTTAAATAATAATTGTTTAGTGTAAGCACCGTAAACTCATTGTTCTTTACCACCAGGAAAACCAAAGAAATCACCCATCCCGACAATCGATGTCAACTTGCCCGACGAACCAATCAAAAAGCGTGAAAGTGACAAGTTCGAAGTTCGATTCAAAATCAGTGGCCAACCTCACCCAGAAGTGTTCTTCTACAAAGACGAAAAAGCGATTGAAGACAAATCGAAGAATGTACTTATCAAGCGTGAAGGAGAATATTACAATTTCACCATTCCGAGATTGCAACCTTCAGATTCTGGTTTTTATCTGGTGGAGTGTGAAAACAAGAACGGTACCGTTGAAAAGGAATTTGAACTAGAAGTAGAAGGTACTTTTTCTTTTAGTTTTATATATAAATATATATTTTAGCAATACTGTTTGCTCACAATCACATTGGTTGCATGCCTTGAGAATTTTAACTCTTTGTATACCGCGACAAAAGAAAACATAGTCTTTCCACCCGATGCTGTCCGGTGGAGCACATCTCAATCCAGGAGGATCGATTTTTGACTGGGAGATATAGAAAGAGTTACCTCTTCGGCCACATTATAATCGGTAGAGTTTTACAAAGAATGCTTGCCCCGGTATAAAAAAAGATTTGTTGCCATGAAGTCTAGATTAACTCAATAATAATGATTTCTTAAATTTACTTTTTCAGCCAAATCGAAGAAATCTCCAGTAGCTGCACCCAAACCACAACTTCAAAGCTTGGTTAGCGCTTCAGTCAATCCAAATAAACCAGCATTCAAGGTCAAATTACAAGATATTGAAGTTGTCTCCTTCAGTGCTGTCAGATTTGAAGTCGTCGTTAAAGGTAATTGGTTGGAGTTGATTGTTACTACTTTAATTGTTTTTCGATTATTACACTTTACCAATATAGTTTGAGAGTTGTTGGCCTTTTTATTTGGTCATAAGCCTAAGAATTTTGACCAAATAACTGCTAACTTCGAATCTGACTTTGTTGATAGTTTTCAATACAGCAAAAAAGATGGCAGTGGTCAAAATGATCTAATAAAAAGGCTAACAGCTCTTTACGATTTGTGAATCATATGTCTCGAGGGAGCATTAGATTCCAAAATAACGACGGTATGTGCTGCCAAGAATTAGGCCATCAAATCTTTAGTTCCTTCATATGGTCCCTTACACTCCAGTTGAAAGCTTTTACAAAAGGAACCATTTACATGTTAAGCTATTCATGGTGTAAATGACATATGAATCTCAATTTTCTTTAGCCTTAACATTGCTTTTTTTTCTGCATGAACCTTTACAGGGAATTTTAAAATCTTAAAACACTCACCCCAAGGGCCGCAAATACCGTCAATTGAACCATATGAATGCCCACGGGTTAAGGTATCTGAAGGGAAGAGACTTTATAATAAATAAATGACTACCCCCTAAATTTGATATTTTTAAGCAAAATTAGCCCAAAGAGTTACCACATAATCCCCTAAATTGCGAAATTGAACTTTTCCTTTTCTGAAACTTTGAATCGAGAAATTAAATTTCAAAGAATCAGCGAATTTGAAACCATTGTCTCTTGCCCAATAGGTGATCCTGAACCAGAAGTCACGTGGTATAAGAACAATGAAATTGTTGATGACGATGATCGTAACATGATGCAAGAAGAAGACGAGGATGGCGCATGCGCACTTGTCATCCGTGAAGTCTCCACCGACGATCGTGGCACTTACAAATGCATGGCGAAAAACCGATTCGGTAAAGCAATGACAACTGCTGAACTATTTGTTGAAGGTATGCCTGTGATCTTTTTTTGAGTCATTTAGTAAAAAAGTCTCTAAAAATGAAACAAAAGAGATTTTGTCTTGATGCTTCGTTCTCAAAACTCGTTTAAAAGGCTTTACTACAGAAAACTTGATGATCTCAAATTGACAGATCCACAACCTCGACCCTAAATTTTAGATAATATTCGTCAATCAGTTCACTTCTCCTCTCATTATCGTTCGAAGCAAGGAGAATCACTTTAGTTCGAACACTCGCATTACGGTTCGAGTTAGAGAGAGCCGGTTTGATTAATGGAGAGTTGTTTATGAGGTTTTCATACTAGCTCTCAACGACCGTACGTAAGGAAGGTTTTTTACGGTTTTTTTTAAAACAGCATGAACTTTTTCCATATAACCATCGCTATTTTTGGGCTTAAACGAAGCGTATCTATGTAGGAATAACGTTTCTGCCCAGGCAGATGGTACAAAATGCTTAGAACTAAAAATTAAGGACAAACCTGAAAAAATCCGCCATTTTGATGACGTCATAGGTAGAAAAACTTGAATATCTTTAAGTAGCCAAATAATATTTTCTTCAAATTTATACCAAAGTTCGGTATCAATAAAGAGAATTGAAAAATTCAGAATAAAATTTAAGTTAAATGCTCTCAGGTTTAATAGATTGAAGTATTTAGATACCATGTGTGCTCGAAATTTGAGACATGTAGCATGTTTATACATAAAGTTATTTAGTTTTTTCTGTCTATGACGTCATCAAAATGGCGGATTTTTTTATTTTTTTCCTTAATTTTTCGAGTTTTATGCATTTTGTACCATCCAACTGGGCAGAGCCTTCACTCATACATCGATACGCTTCGTTTAAGCCCAAAAATAGCAATGGTTATATGGAAAAAGTTCATGCTGTTTTAAAAAAACGTAAAAAACCTTCCTTACGGTCGTTGAGCCTGAAAAAAACAACAAAATGTGCTCAGCTAAAAGCCAATTTTCGAGTAATTTATATAGTATATTCTACTGGAGTGTATATTTAAAAATCCTTATTGTCGTTGCGTGCAAAGTTACCCCCCTCATGTATAAACCACTTATTGACACTGATTCATCTTTGTCATTGCCAACATTAAACAATTATTTTATTCTACTTTTGTCATAGATCATGGATTTGAGTCCGACGATTCTGAATCTGAACTTGGTGGAAGATCATTACCTAATTCAAGGTATTAGCATTCATCAGCAAGTCTTTCCCAGGTCTATCTAATCAACCAACACCAAATATACCGACACATCTGAGATCAATCTTGATCTTTATGGAGTTAGAAGATTCAAGAATTGATATATTTTTTATTGGATATATTTTCTTTATTTTCCCAATTTTAAAATCATCCAGATATAAGGAATAGGATTTTCAACTGTCTATCTTTTGTATCCCAGCAAGCACGGAACGTTGTTTTGACGCCCAAACAACATTGTTTCAACGTCAGAACGTTATTTGGACGTTGAAAGAACGTTATGTGCCTACTGTGGGTGTCTGTATCGTCTGTATTAGAGCGTTTTGAACTGTATTTTTATGAAATGATTTCTATTGTCTTTATAGAACGGAAGACGACGATCTCACGGACGATGATCTTCTGGATGAAGAGGACGAACTCGATCATGCGCAGATCATCTTACCAATGCGTGATAGACACGCTACGGTCGGCGCGTCCGCCAAATTCTCATGTCGTGCCCAGTCCATTAAACCTCACGTACCAGTCGAGTGGTACCGAGACGATAAACCAGTTGATCTAGGATGTGGCCGCATCAAAGCCAGTGTTGCCGAAGACGGAGAATTGTTTATGTTGAATCTGAGAAATATACAACTGTCAGATGCCGGCAAATATAAGATTGCATTCAAACTGCCCAATGAGACGTTGACCTCAAGTGCGAACCTGCATGTCGATGGTATGTGTCAGAAAAACGTTTGTTTCAACATTGTTTCAACGTCCCTAGTCTGTTGGGAATTGCGAATAAATTCTTATCTTTTTTTAACAATGTTGTCGTGTTTTGCGTGTGTGTTTTGCGTATTGATTCTAACATTCTAACCACTAACTTAGACTAACTTTACTTTACTAACAAGAGTTCTTCATTGGTTTTTAAATTTTTTATATGAAGAAATCTATCAATTTAATTAAGGAATACTAGTGATACGATTCTCTTCCTTCACGTTTCAAAGACACCTTTTTTTTTTAATTTTATGTTTAGGAGGGTTCAAATTCACTTATATATATACAAATATTGGGTTCTTGTGCGACCCGGACTGCGCCACGTGGGCGACAAATAGTGACACGAGAAATATGAAATTCCCTTTTTCCTTAAATTGTTTCAGAAAATCGCAAAACGGAATATGGTATCTCAAGTAGATCAACAGACCCAATGAAAGAACCGAAGCCTCTTGCACCAAAACCTGCACCCAAAACAGACAGGAAGCCAGGACAAGAAGAACCAAGCTTCGTGCTAGAACCGAAAGATAAAACAGTTGTTGAAGGTTAGTTACTTTGTTGTTATTGAAACAAACTTATCGGACAACATTTTGGTCGGACAAAATTATTGGTCGGAAATAATTTTATCCACCTCAAATTCTTTTTTGGTCACCATAACCAAAGTTATAGGTTAGAAATATTAGACGGACTAAATTTTAGTCACTTTTATAGTCACAACTTTTTATGTAAGCTTATCCCCTTTTACCCAGCAGACACAGCGTTTTTTACAACGTCCAAATGACCGTTATTTGTTGGACGTTCCGGTGCCTGCTGGGTAACTCCAAAGATTTTATCTTTTACAGAAAACGCGGTGTAAATGTCACTAATCTCTTTAAAAAAAAGATCAAGATAAAAAAAAGTTCAAATAAAACACAGCGGATCAGACTGGTTAAATCCAATCTAGAAATTAGGATAAAATCTTCATTTAATCCGCAGTTCAGACAGTTGTTGGACGACGAAAGTTCGGATCAAAATTATATGAATATCACTCTGCTCTGACGACGAAAGAAATTTGTTGATAAAATTTGCGTTCGTGTCAAACTTTAGCTCGGGGATTCTTTTTGGATATATATTTTTTCTAATAGGTCGAGGCTATGGATATTGAAATTATATTTACAATCATATTTCAGCTATCTGAAAAAAAAGTATTGTATTTAATTTTTTTACAGGTAATCAACTGAAATTGACTGCCAGCGTGAATGGAAAACCACAGCCGCTAGTGGAATGGTACAAAGAGAATGTGTTATTGAAACCTTCATCAAACATTGATATCCAAGCCTCGAGATCTCTACACAATATGGTTTTCAAGAAGGTCACAACTAAAGACGCTGGCATCTACAAGTGTATAGCTCGTAACGAAGCCGGCCAATGCACTGTCGATGTTAACATCAAGATAGACGCAAAACCCTCGAAACCAAAAGTATCGCCAAATCATCCTGCTTTTACGAGAGAATTGGACGATTTTTACGAGGTCGAAGAAGGCGATGATGTCGAAATGAAAATCGAATTTACTGGCAAACCGAAACCCAGAATCAAATGGGAGAAGAATGGCAAGAATATTGTCTCGATTAAACGTGTTAAAATACACGAAGAAGATGGAGCAAGTCAATTGTTAATCAAGGCACTGAGAGAAACCGATTTAGGAGACTACTCATGTACCATTTCCAATTTCCACGGCTCTGTTAATTCGACTTCGTGTCTTCGATTATGTAAGTTGCACTTTTTTAATTCATTCGCCAGGTTCTCGTCGATGTAGATAATGTGTTTTTGCTACCCTGTGATTTTTTGAAAGACATGCTCTGATTCAACACTTAAAAATTATTGATTCCACACTTAAAAATCATTCATCCAACACTTAAAACCGTTGATTCATCAACACTCAAAATCGATGATTTAACACTCAAAATTTGTTGGTTTATTCCTGTCTTGAGCATCAAGCAAAACTTTCAAAACCATAAAGGTACATACCTTTAACTTTCTTTCTTTTCTCCTCCTTTTTGTTTTAGGTTCTGATGCAACACCAGACATTCACATAGACACACCATCACCACCACCACCACCAATTACTTCCAATACCAATCAAAAATGTCCAAAGTAAGTACCTTTATACACCGCCCCCGTCTCAGTACCCCGCCCCGGCAAATTCAACTGGGGTCATTCATTTTCATCGCTTTTATGGCTATATCACTGGCAGGTTTTTATTAACTGAGGCAATAATTTTTGTCAATTTCTTTCACCGGGATTGCCACTGGGGCAGATTTGACAGCGACGGGGTATTGATTCAGGGGTGTTCTTATAAGTTCCACCGCCTCTGCCTTTTCATCAGCTTTCATAGAGTTTTTTATTATTAAGAAATTTCGTGTTACTTTTGAAGCCGTTATGCTATCCTGGAATAGGACCCATTGATGACCCATTCCGTACTCGGGACGGTTCATTTCTCATATCCTTTTATCATGATTTGATTTTATCGAAAGGGTGTTTAAACGAAATGAAAAAAGGTTGAACAGAGTCAAGGAAATGCCCGATGATTATCAGGAGATAAGAAGCTAGCAACACCTTCAGACTTTTAAAGTTAAATAACATGAAATTTCTAACAAAAAATTATAGCATAAAAAAACTTCTTCAAAAAGAAGGACGCAATTTCCTTCGAGTAAAGGGAGAGCAAAGACCTAATTCAAATAAGGTTTTCTTTACATAAACCTTTTTGGACCCATCAGACACGTAACGTTCTAACGTTGAAACAACGATTTTTGGACGTTAAAACGACGTCCCGTACCTACTTCCCAGGTCAAAATGTTTAACGTTGAAGAAAAGAATTCTTATAAATAATTTAAAAAAAAGTTAAGCGATTTTGTCCTCACTTAATTGGCAGTAGGACGGACATCCAGATAATTGGCAACGCGAAAAGAAAAACTGATCAAGATGAAATACTATAAAAGGAAATGAATAACATACAAATTATTATTATGATTACTATGGACGTACAAAAAAGAATTCCTAATAGCTTTGTAGTTGTAAAATGACGATAGCATTACCTCAGTTTGAGGCTACAGTGACTTTTGCGTATTGTGCAATTGATGCAATTGATGCAAAGGGAAATTAGTAAAGCATAAGGAAGTGGTTGAAAACTATACAAAGTGACTGACATTTGCATCTACTGCATCGAGGATAATAAAACTGTCTAAAGGACGTTCAATCGTATTTTTCTGTAGTTGAAATGTTCCATCGACCGTAGTTAGAATAGAACACGTTTTTTTATAAGAACATCGAGCCTAAGATTTGTTATCCAAAAACTGTGAAGAAATGGTAATTTTCCTATTGAAAACTTAGACCAAGAGAAGCATTTTGAGGGTGGGAGGAGTAGGAAATTTGAGAAAATGTGGAACAAAGTCAAAAACATGCGAGTCTCAACCAAAATTTTGATGTTCTAATAAAAAAGATGTGTAATGCCGTATTTTAAGTGTTCTTAATCAAAGATTTGATACTCAATCAATCCAGAGTTTTCATCAGTGTCATATTAGGATCAAGTAAACCCACACTGAGCCACTTAGACACCTTTCACGAAATAATTAAAGGAAAAGAGCTGTTGTGTAAGCTCTGTTTTTTAGCACAACAACGTTGACTGTTTTGTCAATTATAGATCGGGAGATCATTTTAAGACCGTTGAGTGGCTTTATCAACTAATTTCTTAAAACCATGTTGTGTTTTCAAATTATTTTACTTTTTTAAATTGAAGGGCATTGTTTTCAAGCTGAGGTTAATCATCATAATTCATTAAAAAAAAACCTTATATAAAATCATGTTACAAGCTATTCTATTTTTTTGCTGGTCCGTTCTCAAAAATAGAACTTCGACCAAAATGTTTTGACGTAAAAAAATATTATAATATTAGCTCAGCTCATTAAACACACCATCAAAAAACCTACGTTTAAGAAGGAAATGAATTTGTTGCATTTACAAAAGTTCTGAAGGAAATAACATTTTTTTGTGTTGCTTTGTACTCGTCGTTCACAAGAAGGCTTGATGTGAAATTATTCGAGTTGTAACTGAGATTCTGTGGAAGCGTATTATCCTTGTTGATTTGGATTGCATTGTGTGCTGTTTTCAGCCTTTAAAAGAAAATGACTATAATGAGTTTAGCAGATAAGTATGTTACCGTTTTTATGCGTATTTATATTTTCTTTAAAGAAAATCCTTTTCTCTTCTAAGAACCTATTAGTTTAAATTTGGACTTCACTTTTCCATAAGCATCTCTCCTCTCTATTGTTTCATAACACGGTAGCTTTATTCAAAATAAACTTTCGTTTTTTATCATTTTGTGGTATCTAAATTGACCATTAACAACTTCAAATTATCACTTGACAATGCTGCAGTGCCGCCATCAAACAAACTTTTTCTTGCTTATAATGTAAAAACTTTCGATTTCTACTCTTATGTGATAAGTTCCTTGTTTCTTGGTTTAGTCAATTTTGTTATAACATGATTGGTGTGTTCTTAATCAAAAGTGATCAAAAAATCTTAATGCAGATTTTGTTATCAGAATGTTTTCCAATTATTAAAGCATACACATACTGTATACACAATTATGATGACCAGGTTGGGAGAGTTTTTTTATGGGCTGCTGGTATGAACTTTCTGAAAACAAACTCCAGATAGCAAAATGAGGTACAAAGCATGCTACAGTTCTTGAATGTTTTAAGATTCTAGAATCTATGTATGCATGTAGTGTCTTGGTTTATATCAATTTCAAGTAAACATTTTGGTTGGCCTTGGTCAAAGCTTTTCATTCATGTAGTGACCCCAAAAAGAATTTCAATTAAAATGCTTTTGTAATAGTCAATTTTTTAATTATTATCTTTTAACACCAATATTGTAATTGCAACAAACCGATAGCACAGTTGGGAGTGTTATCACAGGATAACCCAGAGGTCGTGGATTAAATTCCCAATCGATTCGTTTACCTTTGAAAAAATTGGGAAATACATTAGTTTTCATAACCAACCAAATTTTATGTTATTTCTTTTCAGACTGGACGAGAACGAGGCTATTGATGATGAAGTAGCGGGGATTACAGATAGAAGGAACGATGTTAATACAAGTGACATAGGAATGAAACTATTGCAAATCAAGGAATTACATCCTGGACTAAATAGGGAAGTGACCAGGCATAAGTTCCCTGGCGCGACCGGTATTGATGTCGTTGTTATGCCTGCAACGCCGCGAGATTCACCAATCAGTGGTGCTCAACCAGTGATAAAAGACAAACCACAAGACTTAGACTTAGACATTGGCCAGAAAGCCTTATTCGAGTTAGTATTAGCCGAAGATACGGATCTGCAAAAGGTCAATGTGTCTTGGTCGAAAGACGGACAAATTTTATTTGGTTCTGGACGCACCAGAATCTGGAGTAAAGACAATAGTTACTTTTTGGAGATAACCAAAGTTGACGTAGATGATGAGAGCCTGTATGAGGTTCGTGTTCGCAATGATTATGGTGAAGTCATGTGTGATGTTCAACTATTAATCAACGAGGGTAAGTCTAATCCGAAGTGTTCCCGTTTTTCGTTTCCGATTCCCCGATTCAAGAATCGGGTTACATCGGCGAATCATGCGGGACCACGGATGAAAAAAAGGCACCAATGTAATATTCTATCCGAATTGTCCCCGTTTTTCGTTTCCGATTCCCCGATTCGGATAACTTAAAACAAGAATTGGGGTTACATCGGCGAATCATGCGGGACCACGGATGTAAAAGAAAGCACCAATACAATATTGCACTTGAAAAGCGCATTTTTTTTTAGATTGCAAAGCAACTCGGGAAATAAAAAATGGTTTGCAAAGTATTTCGGGATAAATCGCTTTGTAATGAATATTTTTTTGCGTGATCGCAGCCACAGAATACGCGCGTCTAATCGACTAACACACTTATTAATTCATCATACAAAAACATGAGTGAAATCTAGTTTCCAAAGAGGAAGGGAAAACAAATTTCCAGCTTTAATTACTATCAAAATAACTCAAAAACTTTGTTTTAAATGACAAAGTTTCTCCCCTCCAAACGACCCTAATTAGTCCCAACATCCAAAAATGTTTGTTTTATATCATCTCTGTATAAATCAAAAACCTTCTCCGTAGCTTAAAATCACCAGGATTACGAAGGTTTATTTTTTCTTCTCTCTCTCTTCTCTCTTCGACTTTGGCGTTCCTTTTAACGTGTTCGTTCGTTTGCTTTGGGTTTTGGAGGTACGAGAGGGAATTTCTGATATGATTTCAGATCTAAACAATTTAAGTGTGTCAACCAAGTACAGAGTACGGGGATTGAGTTTGGTTGATGAACTGAACTTTTCTTGTACCTTCAATGCTCGAGGCTTTGAATTGGATTTATCTTATTTAAAGCTTTTCAAATTCTTACAAACAGAAATTGCTGATCGAATGAATATGAATACATTTTTAGGAGGCTTTAGGATTTCTTTAGTGTTGACGAGGAGAGAGAGGGAAGAAGGAAATCTGGTCTGCAACAGAGATGATCATTATTCTCTCAATTCTTGGCCATAAGACATTTGGTTATTCCACTCAAGACGTCGAAAAAACGTCATCTGTCTGTTGGCTATTGTTCTTTTGGCCTAAAATGTGTTGGAGCTCCTCGATAAATCAACCTCACTTTTCTTTTCAAGTTGACTTATGTAAGGTTTAGTAGACTATAAGTAAGGAAAAAAGGTAAATCCTTTGTAAAGGGTTGGGTACAATATCGCCACATTTTCTTTTTCCTTGCACTAAATCAATTTCGTGGGAAGAAGCCTAAATGGCTACTTCTGTTTTAACGATATGATAAACATTTCTACTCCTAAAACGGTATAAGACCTCCAACACATTTCTATAAGGAGTTATACAACACCAATCGACTAATGATAATTCAATATTTTTCAATTTTATTCGTAGAAGAAGAATCAGATGAAGAAATAGAAGAAGAGAAACCACAAATCACCAAACCCAAATTCACCAAGAAATTACAAAAACAATACCAACTGCTCGAAGGTGACAAACTCGTTCTCGAGGTTTCAACACAAGGTCAACCTTGTGACATAGCTTGGTTTTACGAAGGCAATAAACTGTTACCAAGTGACTTCATGCAGTTGACAACAGAGGGTGACAATCATAGACTTGTTATACCAGAAACAGTTCTGGACGATGAGGGTGTATATTCGTGTTCAGTATCTAATGAACTTGGTAAAGACGAAAACGAAGCAGACGTCTTTGTAGATGAGAATGATGCAGATGCTGCAGATGGTGGCCAGCCTGCTCCTGCTGCAGGGGCTGGTGATGTGCTACCAGAGATTGTCAGGAGCCTTCATGATAAGGAGGCTTTCGAAGAGGATGAAGTTAGATTCGATGTCGAAGTCACCGGATGTAGTAAAGTCCAATGGTTCCTGAACGACAAAGAGGTGAAAACGAATGATCAATTCCAACTCATGTCCAAAGACGATCGTTATTCTTTGATCATCACCAGCGTGGAGATTGAACACGACGGACAAGTCAAAATGGTAGCCACGTCTAAGGCTGGCAACGTTGAAGCCACCTGCGAATTACTAGTCGAAGGTAGTGAAAGGTTTTTATCTTAAAAGATTTTCTTCTTCTTCTTCTTCTTCTTCCTCCTTTCAAAATTCTTCATTTCCATCGAGAAAGAATCTTTCAATTTTTCTTTTATATACATATTGTGCATATCTTAATTATTTACTACGTAATTATATTTGTTATTGACCATCAATTTATTATAATTTTTTTGTTCTTACTCTTAATCGTTTTATGATATTTTTTTTATTACCCCCGTCTTTATATTAATTTAGTAATGTAAATAGTTTTTGAATGGCAGCAAAAACCAAAAAGTTACTTTTTTTTCAAAAAAGTAATTTTTTTAATGATTTTTTCCACACTAACTTTCTTAGTCTAAAGAATTTTAGTCAATGATACGAAAACTCATTTTTGAGATGAAATGAACTTCGATATTATTACAATATACCATTCCAGTCATTTTTTTATAAAAATTACTGATGTAAAGAATTAATTAGCATCATTAAGATAGAACTCTTATTATATAAAATAGCTTATTATTTTTATTATTTTAATATTATACATTTTTTTCTTTGTCAAGATTTTAGAATTTTCTTTTAGGAATTTTTTTTTCTAGTTTTAGTATGATGAATAAAAGAAAAAAAAGGGAAAATCTAACAAAAAAAATCCCTGTAATGCCATATCTCTCTGTCTGGAAAAAAACCATAGCTTAAGAAACGATCTTTGATAAAAGCATACTTTACAGAATCAAGTCAATCAGTCTAATAATATCGAAACTTTTTTCGGATGATGTAATTTACAGAACACAAAAAAACCATCAAATCAGATTTAATTGATCTGTCATGATTTGAGGAAAAGAGAAGTTTTGAACACAATTAACTTTAAAACACAAAAACAATTCTCTTTCTATTGCCTGACAGGATAAACTATTAAATCAAACAATAACAGAGAACAATAATCCCTCTATTGTCATTGTCTTTTAAAACAATAAAGCGGTTTTGAGTGATTACCATCATTGCAACACGTTAATGGAATTTCAAAAATTTGTGGAATGTCTTAGCTTTGTCGTTCCCAGCCCTCGTTAATTTCTTCAATATACATAACTAACAAATTAACGTTTTGTTTTAATGTTACAATAAATTGTAAACTAAATGTAATTTTAAGCACTCTTAAATCGTTTTTATATGTAATACTTTTTCTCAACAAAACTTAAAATTTTATTAAACTTTTTTTAGGGGATTTAATATCATTTGATCACAAATTTTTTTTGTCAAATAAAAAAACAGCTCTGATATCCTGTAACTGTATTTAAATAAAAAGGAATTCGATCTCTTAACATAGAGGTTAAACTTTTTCGTGTGTGTAGTGTGTTTTATTTTCATAAACTTATTTTGTATTTATTTTGTTTGCTTTAAGTTATTATTTGTTTTTGTTGAAAAACTGTTTAAAATGTTTGATTTTCCAACCTTAATCAAAAATGTCAACACAGCAAAGGAATTTTTTTTCGCGTGAGTTTATACTCCTAAAATAGGCCTTAAAACTTAATCTAAGTTTTCATAATTTAAAGATTTAAAGTTAAACTTAAAGTAAACTTTTAAAAAACACGTTCAAACTCTTGTAAACTAAATAAACAAAGTTGTTGCATTAATCAAGAAAAATCGATTTAACCATGTATCTCTCATAAGAATCACAAAAACAAAACAAGCAATAATGTGCGCTAATTACTCTGAGCAGCAGTACTTACTGTTTACAGCTTTTATTTCCTTCTCTAATACTTTATAATAGCCCTGTTTTGTTGTTAATGGCATGAATTAATTACCCATATTTTATCCCTGTTGCTATGTGTACTGTATGCTTTTATCATTTCTCAGTTTCTATGTACCAGACCCTTTTTAATATTATTTAAAGAGATATGGCTTTCTTTTATATTCATACTAAAACTAGTTTACACCTTTGTCCCTGTGACCCACTGGGATCCACCCCATTGGCCATCCCAGTGGAAAGATCGTTAAAAAAGACTCATTGTTCACCACATTGAGGAAAATGGTCAACTCAGTTGAAAATTGCTCTCTCGCCCCAGTGGTAAAACGACCACCACGCAGAACATACGATGCAAGAACAATAGATTTTTATGACCCTAGTGAAAAGCATTACCATTTTACTCAAACCAGTGGGATTGAAAGTTTTAACTTTCATCCCCACTGCTGAACTTTTGTTACCCACTGGGGCACAGAGACAGGGGTGTAATGTTGATGATCATTAGAAAACTTCAAGCATGCTCGATAAAACATTTTTATGGATGTCAATCAGTCAGCTTAGAGACAACTGTTGAGAAACTGAATCCAATGTTGTCTGTCCAAATGATTCTGCAATGGCTGTGAGGCCATTAGTGTATTGTAAGGAAGGTCTTGTTTAGCTGCTTGGTATAAGAATTGTTCGTTTCAATCCTTGATATAAAACCTTTCCTTTAAATGTGATATTATCAGTTTCTATAAAGCATTTATTTCTGTTAGTGAATACCTCTTTTAGTTTTGTCTTCTGAACTTTTTGGTGGTTCAAAAAGAAAGGTATTTCCCAGCAGGTAGGGAACGATGTTTTAACGTCCAAACAACGTTGTTCTAATGTCAGAATGTTATTTGCGGACGTTGAAAAGACGTTGTATGTCTTCTGGATTTTCTATCTGTTTTATTCATATTGAGAAGTATGATCTTCCAGAAACCATAGATTCTTTCACACTTCCATCACCTCATATCTCAAGCAACTATATTAAAACCTTTCAATCTCGAGTAGAAATTCGTTCTGAAAAAACTCTGCTTCTCAAATGACTTTGTTTTTGCATAATTGGTTGATAAATGAGCTGTTATGATTTTATGTGGTGAGAATAACGCGACAGGTTGTCAGTAGTGGTGTTTCAGATCTTATCATTCAAACTGTTTGATGTATTGGTATTAAAAACCTGGCTGATACTTGCTTTGAGATGAAGATCCTTTTTGGTGTATATATATAGTCTGCGACATTGAATTGCATTTATATTACAAACCTTGTTGGTCTATTACCAGGAGGTCTGTCTTTCATATAGCTGTGTTGAGTTGATAATCTTTTTGTGAAGATTCTTTTTGTTGTATATACTATATCACCCCGACTTTGAATTGCATTTGTATCACAAAGCCTTAGTTGGCCTATTTCCAGTAGCTCTGTCTATATTGGTGTGTTGAGCTGTTAATCTTTTTGTTGTCTTTGACCGAAATATAGTTTGATGGTTTGTGACAGCAGAGAGTAGTAGAGTTATTTTGTTCAATTTTTTTTATGTCTCAATCAACACTGATATGAACAAGTTTTTCATCAAATTACATTCTTTCAGATCACAAGTCACAAAAATGATGTTCCATTGAACAGAGAATACAAAGCTGTTTGACAGTGGTGGATATAGCAGGTACTCAGAAATTTTGAAGGAGAGTGTTGATTTTTTTAAGATTCCTTATATGGAAATAAACACTCTCCGTCAAAATTTCTGCGTACCTTCTTAGTAATTGATAAAAAGTATTCATGATCCATAACCTAAATAACAGTTGATAGAATTTTCTTATCGCCAAGTCTGTCAGCTCGTTGGTTTCCGCCCATCACTTTAACACTTGAGCGTTTTGGGGGAAACACACGATCTGTTCTCAGGTTATGTATTGACGTCTTCAGAGGTGGTTGACATACATATTTCGGCTGGACATTATTTTGTCTATCTTGCTTTTTATGCAAGGTGTCGATACTCAGAAATCTGAGCCTCTTACATCCACCGCTGTAAAATAACTTTTTATCATAATGAATCAAAACTTCATAGAAACAAGATAAAAATTGTCAATAGATTAATATCTCTTCTTTATAACACAGCACTGGAAAGTGAGAACCTCATTTTCCCCAGATTTTCCTTTTTCTTTGAAATGATTAATTTGATGAAAAACTTGTCATCTAACTCTATTGTTGTAGTTGTCGTTTCTTTAGCCCATGTCTTCACTCTTAACACTTTTTTCAATCAAGGCTAAAGAAACTCTACTGTAACTACATCATATCAGTGTTACTTGTTCCTTACCTTTGTATCAAATAAAATAATAAATGACCCTCATCTCAATTTGATGAAATACCATTTTTAAAATAGCCTCTTTCTGACGTCATTAAACATTGACTTCCTTCCGTAAAAGGAAACCTCAAAAATGAAAATGGAAACAAGCCTTCAAACACAGTTGTCAATCCTAAACCGCATTATGCCAGCAGACACACAATGAATGTTATTTCAACATTGCTTCAACATCCAAATAAAGTTCTGACGTTGAAACAACGTTGTTTGAGTAGAATTACCATGGTACTTTATATCCATAAATGGTCATGAAACTGTTGCAAAGTAAATAAAAAGGCAACTTTGAAACATGTTAAGGTCATGAATTACTTAACGAAATCAATCTTAGAGCAGTATGTTAATTTGCGATTAATTCATCGTTATGGTGTTATGTCAGTTTATGTCAGTTTATGAAATTATATCTGTCGATATTGCACCCCTCGTCTGTTCTTCCATTTCAATCTCTAAGCTTTATCCACAGTTTGTCAGCTTCATTCTAGTGTTATTAGATGTCTTTAAAAAAAAACACCGAATGACGTTCGTACACCGTGTGTCGAAAAAATTCCATTTTACGACCTGCACTTTAATGGTCATAGCTCAAAATCACTTTCTATTCAGCCAAAATACATCCGTTGTTTTAAAAAGCAGAGACCAAGGGCTTTGTTTTCCAGTGGTACCAAAAGAATTTTCTGTAACCTATCAATGTGACCACAATCTGCCTTTCAAGTTAAATAGTGAGTATCTTCTTGAAATACAGGATGCTTGACTGTCTGTTTTTCATTCTCGATGTAAAGCCAATTATAAAAGTTGAAAGATGCATCGTTAACATCATCAATACGTTGTTGGTAGAAAGACATCTTTCATCTATGAGCCATATCCATCTTGAGAATTTGGTGATTCGCAACTTATTGGTTTGTGATTGTCTTTTGTCTAAATTCTGATGCCAATTGTTTATCCGGTTCAAAATTACTGCGTAGCTTTTCTATTAGAAGGATCAACACAGTTTTGGCGATTAAATCTTCTTTACTAAACAAAAAGTTGCTGTGGATTAATGAATTGCTAGTTGATATCCTCCCTTCATTTAAGAGACATGAGAGAGAACTGTTGCTAATAAAATAAATTCACGCCGACGTTTAGTTGCATTTTAAAACTTTATCTTTTTTATAATCAATTTGATTTGATTTTTACTGACATAACTACGTCATCAAGTATTTTCTGAAATTTTTTTCTCCTTTTGTCAATCAATCAAGACATCACGCTTTTTTTATAAGAATAGTTTCTATAAGAATATCAGGAGAGATTTCTATTGTTTAGAACAATAGAAAAATAAAAATAATACTGACCCTAAACGAAAAAAACTATTCTTATAATAAAAGAATTCTGCAGGGCTAGATAATTCTTGTTGAATCTTTTAAAACTACCCTTAAACACGTAATTATTATTATTATAAAGAATTACAGGTATAGGCACACAAGGGCCTCCCCGTAACACACTCCTGTCTTTGTACCCCATTGGGGAATCAAAAGCTTCAGTTCTGTGAAATTCAAAACTCTAAAACCCACTGGATCAGGCCAAATAATGGTATTGTTTTTTCCAGTGGGAGTCATATAAATCTATTCATTGTTGTTACCACTGGGGTAAGAGAGAACATCTGATTTTCCACAAGGGTTCCAAGGGATGTCTTAACCATCGTTGCACCACTGGCCTTAAATTGATTTCGCTTGAATGACTGATATATATTTTTCTTAGTTTTTCTTTTATTAGTGTTTAAATTATTTTTAGGGAATAATTCATATTTTTTATGAAAACTTTCTGGTATGTAACAGGACCCTGTCTCTCATAATTTGAATTTATATGATGTTATATCAATTTAGACCATTCTTTTTAGTTATTATTTAGGCAATTTTATATTGAGGGTCTGAATTCACTTCCGGACCGTCACCTCGTAACGGTGGTCGCGCTTTGGGTAGGGCTCGAACCCACAACCTTCCGATTTGGAAACCAGCGCCCTACCACTTCGGCCGCTGTTTCCCTTTTCTTTCAAAGAAAAAACAAACGCTTAATATTCTCAATGTTTTGTTTACGCTACGAAGGTAATAATGAATCTGAAGATGAACATGAAGAAGAATCCAAAAAAGAAGAAGAAGAAATCGAAACCCAAAGAACGTCTAATGAGAAGAATACAAAGCAAGAAGACAACAATCAGATTATCCAAGAGGCACCCACTTTTACTGAACTTATGCAAAACCAACAGGTCTTTCAAGGTTCAAATTGCCGCTTCGATGTTTGCCTGATGAAGACCCACGGCAGTACCGAAACTAAAGTCCAATGGCTTTGCGGAGATGAAATGGTGACGTCACCGAGATTCAATCACATGACCGTGGTTTCAAAGGATGACTTACAGTCACTGGTTATCGATGACGTCAAGTTGTTAGACACTGCTCAATATACTTGTGTAGCTTCCAATGAGTTTGGTCGTTGCGAATGCTCAGCTGAGTTGCTCGTATTACGTAAGTTTTCTTTAGATTTTTCACTTATTTACAGGAAGTATGCCAGCCATTCTGCAGCAATATTCAATATTACAAATATTCTATTCAATCCAATCCCATAGGTTAATATTTAGTTCAATCCAATCCATGATATGATATTTTATTCAATCTTTTGAAAAAATATCAGGATTAGATTGAACTAAATATTGGGATTGGATTGAACTAAATATCAACGTAAGGGATTGGATTGAATAGAATATTTGAAAGATTGAATATTGCTATAGAATGGCTGGAATATAAGGAAGAGAATATAAAGCCATTGTCCATTTTGCACCAAACCGAAAAATTATAGATCTTTTCGGATCTAAAATCTATCTGAAATATCTGAGAACAATACGTCATCTCTGTTGTACGTTGTTTTAACGTCCAAACAACGTTGGGCAAGGAGAAGGTTTTAGTATTGTGAGTCCCTATATTTTGCGATTATAGAATTAAGAGAGAGTTAAATCTAACACAAAAATCCTCAACCTATTTAACGAAACATTACTTTGCAATAACGTGAGGGGCCATGTGTTGAATAGAGAGTATAATCTTTTTAGGGTAACGACAAGAATTTATTTTACGTTAAAAATCATTTTACCCTTCTTCTTTTTTTTTTAGCTGCTGGTTTGGACGAGGATAATTCAAATAGCCAATCAAAATCAAGAAAATTCTCGGTAAGCCTGACTTTATAGCTTTGATTATTATGAATTTGAATTAGTTGTATTTTGATGTCAAAGTACAGGCTACAGGGTATACTGCAAAGTGCTATTTGTTTCACACAGTCTCCTAAATGACCAAGTGCTGTTTAGCAAAGAAAATAACAAATAACAAATTTGGCCGACTACGTTTCCGATTATTCTAAACTGCAGACAATGTCTACAAAAAATGATTATCTAGGAAAAGATGGAAGGGTATTTATTCGAGTAAAAATAACCACAATAATCACAATTTCATTTTGAGAAAAAAAACGCCTATATTTTGTGGGCCAGGGACTGTAGATTCAATTTCTCGTGGTATTATGGGTCTTAAACAACAAGTTTTTAGTGTCTTGTGTAAATGTTGATTTCACACTAGATAATCCCATTGACGACGTTCACTGTACCCGAAGATTACAATCCCAAAAGTGATGACTGCATATCACTCCAAAAGAATGAAACCGTCCAAGTGTTGGATAAAAGCAAAGCAGATATTTGGTTGGTACAAAAGTTGGATGGTAGCGAACAGATTGGTTTTGTGGAACCAAAAGCATTAAAAGAAGTGGAAAGTGGAGAACCTGAAAAAGCTACGTATGTTCTATCTATCTCTCTCTACCAGCGTCTACCTCACCAGCATACGTCCAAACAACGTCAGAATGTTCTTCGGGTGTTGAAAAAACGTGTGTTTTCTGGGTCAAGTCATCATCGTTCGTATACTCTCTGAAAGTTTGTTTGTGTTATCGATCATTTTTCGGTGTTTTGCGGCCTCCTGGAGCCGAAAGAATTGTTTTTTTGATTATTATTTCTATTTCATTAGAGAGAGGAAAGTCTAACTTAAATTTAGAGCTATAACTTTTCAAATTCGGTTCAGTATTTACCAAGTTATAAGCTTTTGAAGTAAAAATCATTTAATAAAAAATGCAAAAATACGTCAAAAAAGGGGTATCAAATTAGGCATTTTTTGATGTTTTTACAGATTATTTTTTTGGAAAATTGCCAAAGATTTCCGTATTTTTTCTATTTTTCCTATTATGGATTTCTATTTTACGAAAACTATTTTACACACCATTATAATCATTGATAAAGTCGTAAAACTCGTAAAACTCGTAAAAAGAGTGCAATTTTGAAATTAATTGCGTAAATTTGCTGCCCCTTTTTTGACGTATTTTTCAATTTTCGAACTATGATTATTTTCTTAAATAGCTTATAACTTAGTGAATACTGAAGCTAATTTAAAAAGTTATTCCTTAAAGTTTAAGTTAGACTTTCCACTTTCTAATGAAAAAAAAGAATTAATCAAAAAACTCTTTTTTCGGCTCCAGGAGGCCGCCAAACATCGAAACTTTTTCGTGGGACACCCGGTATATTATAATGATCCCCCAATTTTTTTGTAAAGTATACACTAATTCGACTGAAAAACCTCTAAAGTTTATAATAACAAAGAAATTGCCACAAAAACGATAAATAATGAGCGGTATGAACTGAACTATAAAAGTCTGTTGCAAGAAGATTGTCACTAAAACAGATAAGTATGTAGAAACCAGGAGGAAACGAATGAAACAAAAGTAAACAAGTGATAATGTCCTGGTTTCTACATGGGAGTAGATTTTACTGACAATCTGTTTTGGAAACAGACTGGTTGAATGAATTGAATGACTGAACGGTAAACAGTAAATTTCATGATGAATACATGTTCTCAAATCTTTTGCCTGTTAAAATGGCATAACATTCCACATCTGGAGCGATTACTTGCATCATCGTTACTCCATATTTGAAATTTCACAAAAAGAGTACGTTTACGACACAAAACTTAAAATTCCAAAAAGAATCTCGCCTATACTAACAGGTGTATACCATGAATTTTCATCCACACGCCACACATAAGTTGTTTCTTCTTTACGAAATGAGTGATGCATTTTCCTCATATTTGATGACTTTTTCGATCAGCTTCTTTTTATAATGCGTTCGAACACATATGAAGATGATAATGATAAATAAAAAGATAGATAGCGAAAGTAAGGCCACCGAAACCATCGTCAACCCTGTAGAAAAAAAAGAAGTAAAAATGACAACGACTTTTTTTTTGCATCATGATATTTCAAGAAATACACCTTTTGTCTCGAGATCAACAAACAAACGGATACACGTTTTTTATAAGAACATTAATATTTTATTGAAACATGTACATAATCAAAAACAAAATAAAGGCTGTAAGGTCAGCCAAAATAGCCTAGAGAGTATAGATGGATTAACAAAGTAAAATATGCTTCCTGCGCTAAAGAGTAGCCCAGAGGCGTAAATGTACGAAATCGCGCTTCATGGACTGATAAAAAAATTGTGTAACGTTTGTGAAATTTTAATCATAAAGCTAGCTCAAAAATAATTAACAGAATGTACGACCTCAGCCATAAGGTGATTGTAGGCATTTTCTAAATACCAGAAAATCACCAAAACACAGCATAACTGCCCTCTTAGCCTCACTCAAAGCTTTTGAAAGTGATCTGTTGGTATATGGTAGCAATAAGTGACCTTTTTTGACCGAGATTGTACAATATTATAAGTCAGTAGAAATGTAGAAATTAGAATAAGACGTATTAAAGTAATAGAACTGGCATGTTTTGTAATGATAAAGCTTTCATGAAAGTCTCATGTAATTTGGTTCACCCAAAGAAAAGTTATGACCTTCAAAGTTTAATGACACGCTCATACATCATCTACTCTTTAACTAAAGAAAAATCCTACCCAAAAAATATTTAAAAACAAAGAGAAAGAAAAAGAAGAGCCAATTAAAAGCTACAGTATTTCCATTTATAGGACAGTAAATATCGGACTAACGATATCGGTACGAGGTACTGAAAAAAGATGGCGGATGCAAATGTAAACAATGAAAATAAAAGTGAAACTGGAGCTAGTTGACTGCAGAATGTTAAAACGTTAGACTTGCAGAGATTAAAATCTCGTTCACCAACATATATTGCTACTGCTTGGCATCTGGAAGCTGGAAGTGTTCCTGATAAAATCTTCAACATGCAAGCATCAGTGACAACATCCCCACCTACAAAATTCAGCAGAATGATCCTGTTATCTCAACAGCAATTTGTTATCGCTGCGTTAAAAGATGCAAAAGTAATGCCGGACTGAAGAATCACCAAAGAGTATGCAAATCAGTTCCTGTAGCAGTTCCTGTAGAAGTTGAAGCCATACCTCAATCAACGTTACAGAAAGAAAATGAAAACCACGAAGATCCCCAGCAAGGAATAGATGGCAAGAACGACCAGATTATTCCAACATTCACCTGGGGAAAGTATGACAGCCTTCACGTTGAAGCAACCATCGAAAATATCTACGAGCAGATCGTTTACTGGAGAAAAAATCTGTTCATGTTGCCGTTTGGTAAAGTTGGCAAACAATA
>JAUJPO010048463.1:0-15865 GCA_032270745.1 Tiaropsis multicirrata
TTCCCATTCCCATGATTTCATTTGTTTTTCTCACTAAAAATAGTGTGTTGTTTTGATTCGAAAAATGCTGACTCAGCATGCATTTGCTACGGTAAATATTGCAGATTCAGTTTTTTCTAGATACATGATCGGCTATAACCTCAACTCGCACTTTTAATTTGCAACTCGCACTTTTAATTTGCAACTTGCACTATTAATTTGCAACTCGTACTTTTAAATTTCAACTCGCACTTTTAATTTGCAACTCCCGAATTTTGTGTGTTAAATGCAACTCGCGATTCTATTTTGCTAAAATGCAACTCGTAACTCGTTACTCGCAAAAAGTAACTCGCAACTCGTGGTTCTAACCGCAACTCGTAACCCGTAACTCGTAACTCGTAACTCGCAACTCGCATCTTATAATTTAGAATTAGATGTGGAAGAACTTAGTAACAAAAAAACTATAGAAATCAAATAAAACACATACTGGTCTGTTCTTTCTAAAAGAGGGCATTATATGATTCTGTCCTCTAGCTAGTAGAATTAAAGAAAAAATGATTTGAAGCCCTCAAGTAAGTCAGTGCTCAGCTATTCAACGAGCTATGAATCAACCTCTAATTCCTTCTGGTTCAGGAGATAATGACGTTTAAAAGTTTGTCCTAGCTCATTTTAACAAAAAAGTACCTGGGCACGGAAAAGCGAATCTTTTTTCCGTACACGGTCTGAATTATCATTGATGGTTCGAATTATCATAAACTTTAACTTTTCCGCGCAACTAGGTGGTGATGGTCCGAATTATCATCTCCATTGATGGTCCGAATTATCATTTTCGTTTACCGTAACTTTAACAGTAACACAACGCTAAATTCGCAAAAGTAAGCGGTGATGGTCCGAATTATCATTGATGGTCTGAATTATCATTTTTCAGTTATCTCACTTTAATTAGCTTAAAATGTACTTAATTATTTGACAGCCAGTCACACTGAAAACATCAATTACACTTAGTTAAAATAAAAAATACAGTATATTCAAGTATTTTCCAATATAAAAACAGAAAGTCGTTCAAGTACGGCGAACTAGAATTACATATAAACATGTTGGGCACTTGGGCACTAGGGCAGGTGAAAAATTTAAGGCACTTAAAAAAATAAAGGCACTTGAGCACAAGGGCACGTGAAATTTTATAGCACAAGAGGCACGTGAATCACTGGGTCACACGAGGCACGTGAAAACAGTGAAGGCACTAGGGCACATGAGGCACGTGATTTAGCAGATTCAAAAATGAGCTTTGGACGAAATTAATGATTAATGATTGCTGTATCTACCGGTGTTTACAGCTAACTTCATGGCTAGAATTTTGAGTTTCATTTTATAAGTAAGCTTCAAAAAACTGATGTAAAAAAATTACATTTTTCTTTTCTGTTCTCAACTTCAGTAGAGCTATTATCTGAGAATGTCTGTCAGTCTGTGTGTCTGTGTGTCTGTGTGTCTGTCCGAAAACTTTGGGGCAGGCTGCAGGCTTTAAACATTTGTCCGATTTGGCTGAAATTCGGTACACTTGTATTGTGAATACCTGGGGGTCATTTTTCATTTTTTGAAATTTTTTTTTTGGAGGCTGGGGACGAGTTTTTTGCCAAAACGAGGCTAAAACTTTGGGGCAGTCTAGAGGCCTCAAAAGTTGTCCGATTTGGCTGAAATTTGGTACACTTGTTCCTTGGGTGAATACCTGGGGGTGTTTTTTATCTTTTGAAAATTTTCATTTTTGGCCTGGAAGACTGGGTTCGAGTTCTTGCTTTGGCGTATACAATTAAACATTTCATGTTTCAGATAAATATTCTAAGTCGAAAAATTGATTTACATAGATTAGTGTTATCATTCATGTCCAATACAACAGATAATAGTATTGCTATTCTATTGCCAACGTCAAGTCATGAGCAACCAGTTCTTCAGCCAGTTTACCAATTTTTAAGTCTCCAGCCTGTCCCAAAGTAAATCTTTGCTACCTTATACGAAATATTTGAAATGTTACAATTAAGCCTTCGAATAATTGGAAAATACTGAAGTTGAGCCCAGTGCGTTGCGCACGTTCGACTATTTATTAGACCAGAGAGCTATTTTATTGTTCATGAAAGATCGCAATTTGAAAAACTCGAGGGAAAAACCAAAACTTTAAAGTCGGTATCACATTCATAAACTTCTCATTTTCTTTTATTTTTAAGTTGCATGTATATGTTGGGCGTCCCAGGAACCGGAAAACCTGCCACGAAATTATCCGGACAATACAAAGTTTTTCCATTGTTCTGCAGTTCATCAACAGAAGTCAACGGAATGTGACAGCCAAACGACCCTCTACCAAACGTTCTGTAAAATACATACTCAAGGTTAGTAGCCTGGTCAAATTCTTGTATTCCATTCTTAATGAACCCTGATACAAGTAGATATATATGCGCTCTGATTTCTCGGGATTGGTTCTCCCCACTTTCGGAATAGAATTAACAGCGCAGCAACCCTACGGTTTTGAGTTGCCATGGCGTATACAGAGATACCCAAACTACACCAGAGATCATACTGTTCTCGCAGTTGTAGTTAACCTCGTGAGTACCACCACACACCAAAGTGTCATGGTTTTAGTCAGTTATGATACCCAATAACATAATGCCATATGAGTTCACCTGTACGAAAAAACATAACGTGCTACAATGTGAATCGCAGTAAAATAGTCTGTATCGAACCCGGACCTGTACGGAAACAAGAAGCCCGGCGGAATGAAGGCCCAGCAGAATTGAAATGAGAAAGCTGAGGAGAATTGAAGATAGGGTAGGTATCTTTAAAGAGCAAGATTGAAAGCGTAAAATAATGCAATATATTAGTACATACAAGCAATGTCATGAAAAATGACTTTAATACACATCAAAACGACTTAAAGGCGGAAATTTCCCCTACTGTAGATATTGCTGATTGATCGATTGAGTTTAATTTATCAAACTTAACTACATTTATAGTTTCAATTTTTATGTTTTGCAGGCAACAGCCAAAAAAGTCTGTCAGATATGATAACCCGGGGGGGGGGGGGGTACTACCCTTGCCGGCCGACGGGGGTGTGCCGCTAGGGTTCGAAAAATGGACCCTACGTGGGACTCAAAATTCGCGAAAAAGGGACCCTGAATGGACCTGAAGTGCCAAAACTTTCTCAATATTTGCTACTTTTTCCCAAAAAGGCACCCTATGGGGGACAGAACTTTGTATTTTCGTTTTTCTGAGACCCTGAATGGGACTCTAGATAGCTAAAATAGAGAACTGAATGGGACTCTAGGTGAAAAAAGGTACCCTGACCAGCGGCACATCCCCGTACCCTTTTTTTGCCTAAGTAATAGTTTCTTACAGATAACGTGTTTTCTGCATCTACCTGTTAACCTGAAACGTCATAACGACATACTTTAGTAATTAATTCCATGATTTATGCTTTCCAAGGAAAACTTATGATAGTATTTGGGAAGTGACTTGTTGCACTTTAGTTAATAATGCAATAAAAAAGGAACGAAAAATGATTTTATTACAAGAGGAGGGTGAACAATAATGTCATTACCGCGGAAATAGCTAGAACATGAAAAATCAATGAAAACTCAGCAAGTTGTTTATCCAGAGTTCTATTATACATCCTTGATAGAAAGTCTAAACGATTTTTAGGACTTTTCACCTGATTTGACGACAAAACTCAGCAGACGCACAGACACACAGACACACAACCTCATAACATTGTTTCAACGTCCGAATAACGTTCTGACATTGAAACAACGTTGTATAGACGTTTAAACAACGTATTTGCATGCGCATGCGCACATATGTAAACTGCTTTAGACCTTGAACCTTTGGTAGCCAAAGTACTGTTTTGAAAAATCATACTTTCTTTGGTGCAGCTTGAACTTCATTAAGAAACACTGGCAAGTCTTGTTGACTAAATTACTCCAATATAGTGGTTTTGTTAAATTTTAAAGGTCCTTAACTAACCTGTGTACATTACTGCAAATATTGTCATTTGGATTTTCAACGAATCAAATGTTTTGAAATCCACTAGGGTGTTTAAACAGGAGTGTTTCGAATAACATGTCCAACTATTAGAGAGGTGACGTTGAGAGCGAGATAAATCGGAGGACAACGGCGAGTACAGAAAATGCAACGAAGATTTCGCCTAGGCAAAATGAGACATGAAACCTTCTCTTAAACGAGAACGCTCAAACAAGCAATCGAGCATTCTAGATTTTGCAGGACAACGGCTGCTAGCTAGACAACTCACTAGCTCGTCTTTCTCCTTCAATTTATCTCGTTTAATGTAACCTTGCTATTAGAGGCTTAAAAGATAAATGCACATGCCCATTAACCGACCATTCATAAATATCCTGTAATTTTTTCTTTTCGTATATTTAGATAACTGATTTATCACAATGATCATTGAGTTGCTTGGCTTTATTCTGTTGGTATACTTTGCTGTTAAGTTATACTGGCAACGGTTGTCAAGACCTTGGAACCACTTTGATCCTATTCCTTTCAAAATCTACCCTTTTATTGGTCAGTTGCTTGGCTTAAGCCAATTGGATGAAGCGGATTTTTGTAGGGAGCATTTCAAATGGCTTGGAGATAAAGATACTAAAATCATGTGGCTTGGTGTGGAAAAGTATGTGATAACCAGAGACCAGAAAGTCATTGAAAAGCTTCTGGTTAGTAACACAAACATCGCAAAATCTTATGGATATTGGCTCTTCAACGATTGGCTCGGATCTTCACTGTTTCTTGCTAGCGGAAATCATTGGCGAAACAAACGTAAGATGTTGACTCCATCATTTCATTTTAACATCCTTGATGATTTCTTCCCAACTATTGAAAATCTAACCACAAAACTATGTGAAAGCCTCGAGAAACTTGCTATCAATGGATACTCATTTGATGCTTGCAAAGCAATGAAATGGCACTCTATCGGAGTTATGTGTCAGACCATGATGGGCGTTGAAATGGACGATTTCTTAGAGGCAGCTTTCAAGGGCGCCAAATGCAGCGAAGAGAAAACTGAAATTGTCCACTTTGTAGAGTCAATAGATTTCATTTTGGAATTTGTTATCGCTCGTTCCTTTTGCATATGGTACTGGAATGACCACATTCTCAAATTGTTCCCTATTGGTAAACAATATTACCAGAGGTTGGATTTCATCAAGAAATTTGGTACTACCATGATCGAAAAGCGTATTGAGAAATTGAAACACGATTCAGAAGAAAACATTCCATCAAATCCAGATAGCATTAATAAGAAAGTTATCTTCTTGGATAAAATGCTGACCAATATCAATAAAGGTGAAGTCACTGTGGAAGATCTTTTCTATGATACCCAGACCTTCATCTTCGCCGGTTACGATACAGTAGGAGTTGGTTTAAGCTGGTGTTTATTTATGCTTGGTTCACACCCCAAACACCAAGCTTTGGCTTACGAGGAGGCTCAAAGGATCAGGAACCTTGGTATTCCAATCGATCAGGCAGTAAAAGAGATGAAGTATATTGAATGTGTGATCAAGGAGTCATTGAGGATCCATCCACCTGTTCCATTACCAAGCCGCAATTTAGACGAAGGTTTCACTGTAGATGGGATTCACTATCCTAAAGGCACCACGATTGCTTTTGATATCTTGGCATTGCACCGTGATTCAAAGATCTGGAAGGATGCTGGAAGTTTCAAACCAGAGAGATTCTCGAGCAATGAATCCTCATCAGCCTCCAACACGTTTAGTTTTATTCCGTTTTCAGCAGGCCCTCGAAATTGCATTGGAATGCGGTTTGCAATGATGGAACTTAAAGTGACTATCTATCATTTGTTATCCAGATTTGAGATTCTGGCAATGCAGAAAACGGAGGAGTTGAGGGAAACCTTTGGTGTTCTACATGGCGTTGCTAATCCGGAAGGAATTCAAATTAAACTAGAATTAAGAAAATAAATGGGACCCCCCATGACATTGTGGAAGTGTTAATGAAATCATTGATGGAAATGATGAAGCAAATGTATCACAAAAGTTACTAAAAATTTATGTTAAAATGATAATTAAAAAATAGAATACAGATAAAATAGCTCATTTCATAAAAGGTCCAGAGAAATATCGTTCCCGAAAAATATCCATACCAAGCATATATACAGTAGATTATCCATAACTCGAACACACAAGGGGAATCGAAAATTGTCCGAGTATTAAAGAGTTTGAGTAGTAGAGAGTTTGAACTTTTTGCTAAATTTTTCTCTATTTCTTTGACTGAATTGATGGAAATGAAATATTTGAAAAAATATCTACTTTTTGGGTTGATAAGACGGTCAAAATCATATATATTTTAGCATCAACACATTATTCAGTGAAGAAAAAATCAGTAATTACTGTTTGTTTTCTATAAACATCAATATCTTGTTTAATGTTATTATTCAAGTCCTTTAAAGAAGCCAGAATTGCTTCCCCCAAGTCGAAGAAAAGGCTATAATTAGAGTTATAGAGAGAAAATACTCCAATGGACCAATACAATCATTCAAGTTAAGGGAAGATTCGAGTTATAGAGGTTCGAGTTATGGAGAGTCTCCTGTAATAGTATTCCATGCGGAAATGTTGTCTTACTTTGCACATTCTTGAAAACTACGAACAACCAGAGGATGATCTCATTAACATTGATACTACTTTATTTATTACTTGCTATAATTTTTTAGAAAATTTATTTCATATTTTACCATACTATTAAAACACTATTATTTAACTATCTTTTTTGGAAGCATTTACCACGCCACGTCACGTCAATACGTCACGCTTAAGATGCCACGTAATTCACGTTTTCATTACCAATCTCCCCATCTATGAGAAAACAAAAAGATTATCAATTTATCAAAAATTTAATTTTTAAGTTGTAGTCTTTCAGTACAAAAGAGCACATCCTTTAAATCTTTTATTTTATGAAATATAGTTAGTCCTGAAAATGAATTTTTCTGAAATGACTGTAATTTTTAGCTTAATTTGTATATAACAGCAGTTTTAAAATGACATCAAATCTTTAATCAATTAGAAAGAACGCCTCCATAATGCTCAAATTATTTTACTCAACTTTTACCAAATGTCATTTAATTAAGATTTTTAGAAACATTCAAAATTCATTTTTTAGAAAGTTAGATTTTGAGAAAGAATCAAGATTCATTTTTCGCTACACTTAAATTTTGCGGATTTCAAAATTTGACCGTAAACTGAAACACAAACATCATCAAGTAAAGTAAGTTACCAGGTACTCAAATAAATAATTTTTTTCATTTAAAATGCCTTAATCTACTTTGTTTTAGTACAAATAGCCATTTTGAGCAGTTTGGAGTCATTTAAAAAATATATAAGTTTTAAAATTTTTATTAACGCAGTATTTTTGAAATAAGTGAAAAATTTTCACAACTGTTTTACATAATATTCAAACTTCAAACGGCCGTTAAAGCAGATAGACAAAGATTTTGGTCCCATTCGAAAGCAGTTTATATGCATTAAAATGAAGTGGTTTTGAGCTATAGCCAAGAAACTGTAGTGCGGTAAAACTACCTTTTCAGGACGCCAAATGGCCAAATGGCGTCCTTCTGGCTCTAAGGGTTAAAGATTAGTTTCAATTAATGTTTAAAGAATGAAATTACCTTTATTTTGGAACATTTCTTGTTTGCAAACGTCAAATCAATTTACATTTAGTTAGTTATGGTTTTTCAAGGTATGGTTTACCCGTTACTGTGGTTACTTTGGCTAAATTCCATAATGTCTCCCAATTCGTGATAGCCATTACGTAATCTCCAATACGGAAGCACCCTAAAAAGCTTGGGGTGTTTGCCACCATTTTGAATTTTTAACAGTAAAACTAGTGGCAAACATCCATTTTTTTGGGATGTTTCCGCAGAAAAGATTACGTAATGGATATCAGGAATAGAATTCTTTGCCATGGAAAGTCCTGGTTTAACTCACTAAAAGATTTTGATCACTGATTACACATAGTTAATCTTTAGTAAGTGAATACTTTTATTCCAGCTAGAGTTAGACTTGCGGTTTGAATGCTGTGATTTGCCGTTCTGTAAAGAACTATTTTAGTTCAAAAGTCTACAGTGGCCTGGTGACCCAGTGGATAGAGCGCTGCATTCAGAATAATCGATACCATGAATTTAACGGTTCAAAATCCCTCCGCGGGGCCTTTGGGAGACTTCATAGAAATAATCAGTCAGAGAATCTTTATAGGATCTTAGGATTTAGCCGAAAGTCTGTGTTTAAAAATTTTTCTACACTTTTTATAAATTTTTATTTTTTGCTGTTTAATGTTTTTAATCGTTACAAAATTATTATTTGTTGAGTATATTTATTTGGTAAAGTTGCTTGATTTTATGGTTAATTGCTGGTTAAATTTTTAATTTGAAGCATGTTGATGAGCCAAAATTGAATCACCTGAAAGAAATGCAATCAAAAACAGATTCACTTCTATATCATTTACCCCGCGATCGATTCCGCCCGGTTCCTCCCTAATGCTTAACTTTTTCAACACCAAAAGAATATGGATGATTTGCCCGGCGAAGAATAAAACGGTACATCCGTAGAAAAAAAGATGAAAGAAACGTATCTAGTGGTATTTTAGCACAGAAAATTGTCGCTACTGGAAAAAAGGCCATCCACATTGAAAAACAAAGGAATTTTGATAAGTTTAGATTGACTAAATTATGCTTCCCCATCAATTTTTCGAAAAAAAGAACAATCTAGAACTTGTTATCCCAAGTGGATTTTGAAATTGATCCTCACTGATTTTTTTGTCTCATTATTTATCCCTACTGACATACAAATATTTCTACTGGGTGATCATGTAGTTCCCTACCTTCCTTATCACCAGGTTTATATTCCACATGTATTTTATTTTTCTTTGGGGTACAGTCACCCTCCGACACTGAATATGCACTCGAGTTTGAGCACTCCTCCTCATTTGCTGCTGATGATGATGTTGTTTCGGTTTCAAGGTAAGCACGAGGACCAATGATGGAGAGCAATACAGGAAGAAAAACCAGACCGTGGAAAAGACCAATTGATACTACTAGAAAAAATACCTAGAAAAAGGAGAAGATATCTTTGATAAACCTAGCAAGAGCAGCTCTCGACTTTCATGTTTCTCTGTTCTGATATTGGTCTCAGAGATAACATTAAACAACAAAATAACATAATATTATCTCTGAGATCAATCAGAAAAGAGAAACAGGAAAGTCGAGAGCTGCACGTGCTGAGCACGGAACGTTGGAGTAACGTCCTGTCCCTGTGTTCTGCTCTGTCACTATTCTAAAATAATTGAAACATATTTCCACTTGTTGATATTAGTGAGGTTAAATACACAGAGAAAAGTAACGACGACGAACATGTTATTGCTACCTGTGCTCCAAATAGAGGCTCGCATGCTACATGCTACATGCTACATGCTACCATAGTACATGCTAGTACCAGTAGACATAAGGCAAACATAAGGTGGACATAAGAATCTACTTTGTTCTGAGAACAAAAATCCTCCGGGCAAAAACAAAACTTAAATAAGCAACAAAAGAACGATATCAATCACACGGTTGATTGGCAAGACACATGCAAACTTACTTTAAAAAATGTTTGAAATGCATACGATTTTGAGCCAGCCAAAAGACAAAACGCTAGAAAGGTGCTTATTCCACCATTTAAAACTGCTGGACCAATTTCTGATAGGGCTGTCAATGCGCGGTCTTAAAGAGAAACATAAAGAACGATAATTTCTATATTTTCGAACAACTAGAAGAGCCAGTTCTTTCCCAGATTTCACCAGATCCATTGTCCTTTGAAGTGTCAAAAAAACGTACTTTCAAAACACGCTATTTTCACGAGCGAGGGCTCTATTAGGCTCTAGCTGGCTCTAATTGGCTCTATTTGGCCGTACTTAGGGTTTTGTCACTCCAAGCACCTTTTCATATTCATTACAATGAAAGTCAACTTAAAAATCTAAGAAATAGCTAAACAAGAGTTTACCATTTCGTGTTCCTTTACGCGCAGCCATGAATGCATGTCCGATATGTCCGGAATAATCGACAGCAAATCCAAGTGAAATGACCAAAATGGTAGAAATTATCATATCGATACTCAAGTCCCAATAATACATGTAGCCACAAATGTTAGTCTGTAAGATTAACATATTATAAGTTAAAATAGATATTCAATATTTTTTTCACATATTATAATCTGAGAATTTAAAGATCGTTGTGATTTAGGTATCGGAACTGGAACGTGGCGGCAAGTGATTTTAATTTTTATTTGGACCAGTTCTTAGACGGGGTTCTTGTAGACTATAGGCTATAGCTTGTATACCCAGAAAGAAAAGCTTGCCTAACTTGTAAGGCAACTCCTTTATATAGTCTCAACTTTAATTAGTATTACTTTTATTTGAAAAAATTTAGACTCAATACATTTTGAATCTTGAAAAGAAGTATGGTCTTACCAGACTGAAGCCGACACACATCAGCACCATCAAACATGTCCATATGTTGGCGATAAGAAAAAGTGTCACCAGAAACACACAAACACCTGCCAATATTAAGTTCCGGAACAACTCTTCGCCTACAATCTATAGAAAGGAAGGGAAAATATAACATTCAATCCCTCATCATGAGATTGAGTGGACCTCTTCTCATACTAACTAAAGCAATAAAATTATAAACAGCGTGTTTTTTTTTATTCGCGATGTCGGACGGAAAAATCTATGTTTTCAACTGTCGAATAAGAAAGACCGATTGAGAGTCGCACATCGTCGTCTTTTCACAAAATAAACTGAATAAAATCCGAAATGTTTCACTTAAGTAAGATTTAATTTTGGGTTAGTGTTGCGGAAATTAGTTCTATTTATTGCATATATTGTCAGCAGCTCACCCTATTCGTTTGCCAACGAATGTATTCATCACCGAATGCAAATGCTGTCGTTTTGGAAGATTGGAAATAGACAGAGGTCGCTTTTTGACGGATGTTATCCATCGCTTCGATCTGTTTCTTTGTTTCCATGATGTTCTTATGCGTCATCAAGAATCTTGTTCCCTGTTAAATTGGAGATGGTTAACATATTGTATGAATCTTAGATAAACGTCAGTATGTATTACCTTAGTCGGACACAAAGAATTTTAGTCACTTTTGTCTGATAAGGTATATTATATATGGGTACAAAAGAAGCGACTCTTTTGCCGATGATTGATCGATCGGTCATCGATGAGCGAACCGTCGGCGGCCGCGCGGGAAAAGAAAAAAGAGAAACAGAGAAAGCCGTCTTCTCTAATTTTTGAAAGTTTATCGCTCTTGGTAATCTTTTCTCTTCAAGAAGCACTCAGAATAAGCCCTCTGGGTTGTTACACGTAAAGCAAGAAGCTTTGCTGTTTTTGAATCTTTCAATTCTTAAACTAAAACAAAATTGTCCAAAATATAGTGATATTTCACTATTTTCCAGACGTGTTTCAACGAACGTTCTGACGTTAAAACAACACGTGTCTGCTGCGTTTCCGCCATTCCATATCCGGTTTTCTAAAATGTAATCTAAATATCAAATATGAAACTGACCTTAATTTTCATGGTGTTGTTATTGTAATCAAAACTTGATTTGTAGGCAATTCCATCACCATCCAGAAATTGTCGAAGATTTTCGTAGAAGAAGGTCTCGTTTGATACAATGTTTTCTAAAAAAGAAGAAAAGAAGCCTTAGCAATGATAGTCATATTGTAAATCGATTAATAAAAACGAGATGCGACGCTAACTTTATATGGGATTCGAATATCGCTACTAGAGTGTTTAAAAAGTGACACGTGACCAAATCCAACAGACATTTAAACGTTGTTTTAACGTCCAAATAACGTTCTGATGTTAAAAAACAATGTTGCTTGCATTAAGGGCTTATTCCTTTCTAGTCAAAAAAGTCCTATGAACACCGGAAACACTAAATTTTTGACACTTTTCTAGTTCCTTTCGTGCCTTTTTTGCAAATTAGAAGTCCTAAGAACACCATACCTTTTTAGGAGAAGTGTTTGCGGTGTTCTCAGTGTTCACTGCATTTCAAAATAACAAAATACCCTTGTTTTACAATGCCATCATTTTCACGTTCCATTCGAGTCAAAATTAAGTGTTTACGGCAAATTTATTCCAATGTTTGCCGCAATTATGCTGACGTCATAAACGCATAAATTAAGGTTGCGAGTTTGGGTAAGTAAGACCTCCTTTCACCTTTTTAAAAACTTTTGCAATGGCGGTGTTTTGGTGATCGTTATATTCATGGCATTATAGTGTTTTAATTGCATCGAGAGTAAGTGTTGCACTTTTAGTGACTAGAAAGGAATAGGCCCTAAATTTTATATTATTCAAGGAACTAATTTCTCAGTTTAGGGTGTCGTCCGCGAGATTAAATTCTGCAAACCACGGAAAGTTTAAAATTGAAAAAATGTTACTATTTCAGGTAAATATTATCAGAGATTCAATTACGCGAAAATATGTTCCTACTAAAATTTCACAGCAATCCCTGTGCTGCTTATTAAATAGTTAGTTGATGTTTCCATTTACCTTTCCTTGCAGTTTGATAATATCATTGAGCGCAGGGATATCCGATTCTCGTTTGATTTCTCGATGTTGTGATGGTCTCAAATCTCTCAGTGAAGCAACGCCATACATCTGACACAATTCTTTGATAATTTCTGGCACCTTTACTGCACTATGTTCGCGACAAAGTCGTGCCCGTATCGTATTGATGGCGTCGTTGACATCATGAATAGAGGGCCGGTTCATGGGTCCTTTGTTTACTGGTCCTTTATTTATACCAGGGAAATCAAGAAAGTTTGACACCATGGGTTTGGAAGGACCTGCTGAGTAGCTTGTATATTCCGGACATCTTCGGACATCAGTTGGTTGAGTATTTCCTGGATCTCCAGTGAAATGTATGTGTGGTGGGTTGGGAGGAGGTGTCACAGGGATACCAGGTCCGCCCAAGCCAGCTATCTTTGCAATGGATTTGACAAGGTTTTGCATTAGTTTAGTTGTGACAGTGTCGAGACTGTGGCAGATCTTCGTTTTCCCTTCATCGTTTACGAAGAGGAAATCTCCGCAGAAGCGTTGTAAAAAAGTGATGACATTTTTGTTACGATCATCTGTCGATGTGATATAATGTTTCATAATACTGTTCTGAAAGAAACTCTCGTTGAAAAGCTGTCGAAACAATGCCATCACAGTGTGAATATGAAGAGAGTTTCTTCCGATATGATTATACATGAAGATCATGCGTAGTTTGGTGTACGCAATATGGACCATCTGGAAATCCCGGTAATTTATGAATTTCGATGCATCATAGTGGAGCTCTTTGAATTCATCAGTGAAGGGGACATTCACTTCCACATAATCGAATTCGAAAAAGTCTTCTTCTTCTTCCTCCTCTTCATTTACCTCGATTGCTGTATCTTTGGAAACTCCCTGCACGGTCTGGATGGATTGCCTCAGGTTATTTGCACAATCATCTTTCGACAAACGCTGTACTTTATCACCAAAATTACCTGTCTTAAAGGCGTCTCCTTTACCTCGCACCAAGATATCAGGCGCTCGACTTTTCATATCGAGTATAACCAAATCATTAAGATGCGTCTCGAAGAGCGGTATTGATTTGGGTATATCCCGGTGATTTTCCTTAAACCATTTCTTAAAGTCTGTTTTAGTATAAGCTTTGAATCGACTCAAAACATCGTGAAGTGTTAAAACCTCAGGATGAGCATCCAACAAAATCTTGCGAATGATCCTTTTGAATTCTCGAATTTCGTCAGCTGTTGTGAACGGCATCTTTTAAAGCCTAAAAATTCAAAATAAGGATTATGCTTACAAAAATTACAATATTCTCATCCAAAGTATAAAAAAAATTACTTTCAACTTTAACAGCAATAGGTATAATACCTGACAATTTCATTATGTAAGGAATAAAGTTCAGATTATCATTATTAAACTTTGTCTCCCTTAATCAAACTTAATTGATCGACAGCTAATCAAATACAGAAACAATTTCAGCGATAAAAAGAGTTTGTTCAGGTTTAATTAGTCAAGCTCAAGAAAAGTATTGCGCCAAAAATTTGTTAATTTCAAGCTGCTCCCCAGGCTCTTGGATCGTCATTATCAATTCCTGGTATTAAATTTTTCTGATCATCAAGCCAAATAAAGTCTCGCCCACCTGTCAGGACACTGCAAACAGACAATTATTATAAAGCTATAAATTATAATTCAACACTCAGTTATAAAAATTACATGTTTTGTGTTTACTTAAGACCTTTTAATTTTTGGTGCAGCCACCAATGTTCATACAACACTTACCCCCTGAAATCACACCTGCAGTTTAAAATCCTTAAAATAAAATGTAATTATAAAAATAACTAAATATGTATATAATTTAAACGGTTTCAGCACAACAGCTTCCCCAAAACTTTAGGGGAACCTAAATAAAATACAAGTAAAAAAAGCCTAAGGGCTGTGAATTTCCCAAATTTTTAGGGGTATATACCAACAACTTTTTTGGTTTTGCCCCCCCCCCCCCCTAAATCAAACACACGTTATCTTGTCTAATGTGCATTGTTCTAGATTTTAAAAAATCATCTTGTTTATTGTATAAGTGTGAAAAGCATCAGTATTTTCAGGTATTGTAAAACAAAATGTGCAATTTAGTACTGTCAGGTTGCCTAATCCTAACTTCACTCATTTTATAAGCATAACGCTTAGCATATTCAGGCTGAAATTTGCAAAAAATTAGGCATAATGCTAAGCTTTTCTCCAGGCTGAGAAAGCTCATCATTCAAATTTCATACTTTCAGAAAAGCAAAGAAACGAAAAAGGGTAAATTTTTAACAAAAAAAAACAACAGAAATAAGATGGAAGTCAAAATCAACAGAACTTTCAATTTTACTCTGATAAGCATATGCCTAAGCATAATATGAGGCTGAAAACTAAATTTTGCTAAGCATATTGAGCATCAGCCCGATTTTACCATATGCTTATAAAAAAAGAGTGTACCCTTATCTAATCAAATATTTTGTTCTAATCCTGTTGCGGGGTTCCCAACAGTTATATAACCAATCATTTTGCCAGATTTTTTGCCAAAAAAGTGGACTTTTCCCTGATATTGAATGATCGACCAGCTTTTCTCTGATCAGTTAACTACTTTTGGAGGGGAATATTGATTATAAAAGTTGGGCAACGTTGAGTTTCAATAAAATCAATTTGTAGTTTAATTTTCATTAGTTGAGTCGGCCCTGAAATTATTTGGAAAATAGAGATTCTTAGATTAGCTGAAAGCCTTCTGATTTTAAGCATTTAAGAAGAATTCCCTTTGAGGATGAGGGTCACTACTTTGGAAATTATATTTAATAAACCAGCTACGCTGGAAGGTCAGCCAAATTACTTAGCACGTTCGCTGCCACGGGTTTTTTCGTGTCGTTCCGAAAACTGCCAGCGCTATAAAAGAGGCGACACGCTCACTGCCACGTGTTATTGGCGGGTCGTCCAAATATTGCAATGGTAAAAACTTGTAATAAGCTTTGTAATATCTTGAAGTATTATATATATTTGTAATGAGGACAGTGTGAGAGTAAGGTTCGATAATAAAAATATGTTACGTATATATTCGTAGTTTGGCGCTGTGCAAAGAATTTTGTTGCGCAGCGCCACACACACTACGTATATATACGTACGTATATATTCGTACCGTGGCACTGCACAAGAAATATTGAATCTTTATGGAATGATTCTGTTGCTTTGGGGCTATTTTTGAACGTTTTTCGATTATTTCGAATGTTCTTACTAACAAGTAAACATAA
>JAUJPO010048474.1:0-15860 GCA_032270745.1 Tiaropsis multicirrata
TTCATTTTAGAGAAAATGGTACCTGTACTCAAGCCAACAGTTGGTGCGAAATGATTAAATGACTGAGACGTTGCTAAAAAAAGAAACGTGCGTTTGTTATAGCAAAAGTGGTCAAGCACGATAATACTCTATCTGTATTCTCAAATTGTAGGATAGAATTTCCTCGATTCTGATATTTTCACACATTACACCCCCCGTATCACAGACCCGGTGGACCCCCCACCCACTGGAAAAATTGCCCAAAAAATCATCCCGGTGAAAAAATGTCGTGATGGGGATGTCCCCATCAGAAATCTACACTGAACTCTCATCGCCACTGGAAAAAGTGCTAAAATGTTAGGAATCCCCAGTGGAATTTTTGAGCTGTAAACAATAGAATTCGAAATTTCCACCCATAAAAACAGTCCCCATTGGCATTTAACTCTTTTATTTTATCCCACTTGCTAAAACATCTCTTCGGGTCACTGAGACAGGTGTGTCACATTTGAATCATACCTAAAGTAGCATGGAAGGAAGAAATTTTAGCAGAGTGGACCTCTTCTCCAATGTCATATTTTGTGTCACGTGAGCAAACTCACCCGCGAAGGAGTTTCTACTATTCTATCTAGTATTCTATATCTAGTTTTGATATACCTTAATGGGATTAATTTTCGCTTGGCCAATAATGACACCCCTGAGATTTGTAAACCATCTTCTATAGGATTTACGTAATAATTTCCTTGATTGACAGATATTGAAATAAAAGTTTTATTTAACAAAAGAAATTTATCAATAAACACTTTAATCTTCTTTAAAACCGATTATTGGTCGACGCGGTTTATTGTTTTATTGCTTTCAAAAGAAGATCGTAATGCGCAGCAAATTTTTTTTCCGTAGACGGGCGGAAATATCTTTAATGGTCGAAAATATCGTAGCGTAGTGGTTAGAAATATCATTTGATGGTCGGAAATATCCTATAATGGTCGGAAATATCCTTCAATGGTCGGAAATATCCCAAACTTTGAAAATTTGTAAATTTGATGGTCGGAAATATCTCACGCTTTTAAAAATGCCTAATCGGCAAATAAATTTAAACAAAAATGGTAGCAAAGGCGTTACAAGACAAGCGACTAATGCTTCACATGCATCCGACCTCATCTGACCGCACATTGTTATTCTTGCTTCGCGCGAAAGCGCGTGTAGCCTAGGTTTGGAATCCAAATCCAAAATGTTGGTTCCCACTTCAGTATTTCTTTTTCCCTCCCCTTCCTTGCCGAGAAGGTCGAAACGAACCCGTAAAAATCAAGAGAACGTTGTCAGCAAAATATGCAATTCAAGGTCATTTAGAATCAGGGTTGTTGGTGGGGGAGGGGGCCTGACAGGTATCAGTTAGGCAGGGTTACGGTTAGGGTTCTTTTAGGTATCAATTAACCCGAAGTAATACCTGATATGGTCGGAGTTAGGGTTATATAACAGTTAGGGGTAGGGTTGGAGTTCAAGACTTTCCGTTTGTCTGGTCTGTAAATTACAAACTATTAATTTATAGGGAATTAACGGGAATCAATGTCAGGCAACCTCGTGTCCGCAGGATATCCTCTGCTCTATTCGACATTTTTTGTATGTCGCGTCAAATACGCGTCACCGCAAATCTTCTAAATTTCTTGAAATTTCTATAAACACATCAAATGAATCACAAAGTCTCAAAAGTCAGAAATCCTGAGACAGAAAAAATCGAAAGGCGGGCGGAATGGTTGTTGTTGTTGCACCTTTGCTACCATCTTTGTTTTACATTTATTTGCTGATTAAGCATTTTTAGAAGCGCGGTATATAGTTTGGGATATTTCCGACCATTAAAGGATATTTCCGACCATCAAATGATATTTCCGACCACTACGCTACGATATTTCCGACCATTAAAGATATTTCCGCCCGTCTACGGAAAAAAAATTTCTAATGCGCATGTGTAATAGTTTTCGCTGTCTTATATTCATTTTCATAGCAAAGCGCATAGTCCGAATAGAAGGAGTTTACACTTTGAATGAAGGAAATTATGACGTAGCCTATTGTTTTAAAAGTTTTAACAAAGTGAGTTCATTTACTTTGGTTTCTTTATACCATTTTAGTAGAGCTCATTTAGGCCCGCCGCCACACGTACACGTGAGCCGGGTAAACTTCACTCTAAAGCGAAATGAAAAAAAAAAGGAATGAAAATATTTTGGGATACACGTAGCGAAAGGCGGAGTGAAATTACTTTTTTCCCGGGGAAAATTCTTAAATTTTTCACCCCAGGGTGAAATTATACGTCTCATATATATGTAGTCTATAATCAGTTTTTTTTCCAAGCAAATAGTGCTTTAAATACAAGGAAGATGACAAAAGAGAAAGATTTTGACGGGATTTTTCGTTCGAATTTGCAAAAACTGCATACTCCCATGAGATATGACACTTCTTCGCCTTGTGTTAAAATTGTTGAAATCATTAGATTTGTGCACTTTAAAATACATCATCAACTACTTTTATGTGTCCAATGCTAGTACACACAGAAGAATTCAATTTGAAAGAGATTTTATGGTTTAACTTTGTATTTCTAACGACTAGTTGGCTCATTTTGTCTCCTCTTTTCATAAACCCTGGTAAAAATAAAAAAAACAGCATATATATATTTTTGCAACCCGGGGTGAAAAAGAATTTGTGTTTAGATGTAAAAATTAGCAAAAGAGAGTCTCAAAAAAATTTAAAGAAATTTCACTCCGGTCTTCAGCCTTTTCAACCCTGGGTAAAAACGTGTATACAGAAACAGTGTTTTCTTTAGAAACCGGAGTAATTTTTTCAATTTTGCCCGAGTGAAATTCACCCCGGTTACGTGTAATCACCGCCAATCCTGGCAGTTGAGCGTGTATTCAAGCGTTTTCCAAATATGTTATGAACGGTGGACAGACGAAAAAAATTTGCAATTAAAATCAATATTTTGTTGATCAAAATTTGCTCACAGAACCAATTGCTACATGTACATGATGGGTTCAACTGTAGATCCATTTTAAGTTTATTTGTTTGCTTGAGTGTAAACATTCCTTTTTCCCAGACGGTGCTAATCGATAATCGATTGCAATCGATAGAATCGATTACGTAAGGATTAATTATCAATGACAATCGATAAAAAAATAATAGATAAAATAGCACTCCGTGAAAGTTGTTACTTCTTCTTTGCAATTGAATGTAAACGTGCAAGAGTAATAAACGCAAAGGATTATGGAATTGAAAGTCGAAGGGCGACTTTACACTGAAGTTTTCTACTGGTAAATCGATTAGCAAAATCATAAACAAGATGGCAGACAGTGGCGGCGCGAAAAACCAAGCCACTGAATCTGAAATTGAAATTGTACATATTGAAAATAACATCAGGGAAATCGCCGAAAATGAGGATCCCTGTTCAATCTTGCTGACACTTTATTAGAGAACCATGACTCTGACTAAACCGATCTTAATGGTCCACTTCAAATCACAAAAGAGTCACGCGCTCCTATGTATTTATGTAATGACATCTACAACTGAGCATATACGAAGACATCATAATCAAACGTGCATACATGTAATAACCAGCAATCATCGATTCTCACAGGGTTCTTAAACTCTTGAAAAGCTACAAACCTTCGGAGAAATAACAACTAAGAGACTAAGAGAGAATATCAAAAAGGTCGAACAAAAATCAGTGGAAACCAACAGGTTAGTCAACTAACCCAAGCAACGGATAAATATTCTGGCAACCAAAACTGGAGGAAACCAATCTGCCCCTGTCGGTCTTGGACCAACGTCCATAATGAAACCCTGCACTCCAAAAACTTATTCCAAAATTTTATCTGAATTGCCAGAAGACCAATCAATCCTTGAATCTCCAAAAGAGATCGGACCAATCGGCGAAATTACCCTCTACTAATACGTAAAAACATTATATTTGGAGGGGAAAAGCCCTTGTCTCTATCTCCAAACCAAACACCAGTTATCGGCAACCCGAAAACAATTTTGTTATTTGTCGGGCGATTTCACTCAAACCTAAAAGTTACAGATATAAAGAAGGCGATATAAGAGGGAATAGGAATCATATGATTGGAATAGGAATCATATGATTGGAATCGAACAAAGAACTTCAAACCAGCCTCCAAATCAACCAATGGAAAAACACGAAAGAAGTTATCCAGTGGTTCAAAAACACTCCTCAAAAAGAAACAAAAACATTCACCGTTTTCGACATAAAAGATTTCTACCCTAGTATTACCGAAAAACTATTAAATAAAGCCATTTCGTTCGCTAAACACAAAACAAATATGACGAACGAAGACATCAAAATCATCAAACATGCGCGGCAGTCACTATTATTCAGCAATAACCAACCGTGGGTCAAGAAAGGTGGAAATCCTTTCGACGTCACGATGGGTGCTTATGATGGTGCTGAAGTTTGTGAGCTTGTTGGAACCTTTATTCAAAACAAGCTTAGTCAACAGTACAATAAAAACGATATTGGACTTCACGGTCTTGGTGTCTTCAATACCGGTAAAAATGGATCGCAGTCCGTAAGATTCAAAAAGACTTCGAACTAGATATTGTTATCGAATGTAATAAAAAAGTTGTCGACTATCTCGATGTAACGCTCAATCTAAACGATGGTACATACCGACCCTATCATAAACCTGACAACAACATCCAATACATCAATACCCAATCAAACCATCCACCGAACATCATTCGACAGCTACCAAAAACTATCGAAAAACGTTTATTAGAACATTCTTCTAACGAACAAATCTTTAACGAAGCAAAGCCAGTTTACGAAAAAGCTTTAAAAGACGCTGGCTACGATACAACCCTAACATTCACACCACCGGCAGAAAGACCCCCAACACGCAATCGAAAACGAAACATCATTTGGTTCAATCCCCCGTTCAGCAAGTCGGTGTAAACAAACATCGCAAAACGATTCCTGAATTTGATCGACAAACATTTTCCTTGAAACCACAAATACAGCAAGCTGTTCAACAGAAACACCGTCAAAGTGAGCTACAGCTGCACGACCAATATGAAATCAATTATCGACGGACACAACAAAGCCATACTGACAAAACAAGATGCAGTTCAACCGACCAAAACGTGTAACTGCATCATCAAGAACCAGTGTCCCATTAGCGGTAATTGTCTAGCTGAGAACACCATCTACGAAGCAACACTCACGATGGACGAAGAAAACATCCCGCCAAAAACCTACATCGGCCTTGCAGAGACCACGTTCAAGAAGAGATTTGCTAATCACAAAAAGTCATTCAACCATGAAAAATATGAAAATGAAACTGAACTTTCGAAAAAATATTGGAAACATAAACGAAATAACTTGAACCCTAAAGTCACTTGGCGAACTGTAAGAAAGTGCAAACCATTCAACAGAAGTAGTTTTTTAAGATGTGATTTGTGCCTAAACGAAAAACTAGAAATCGCGTTACGTAAAAATAACATTCTGAACACGAGATCTGAACTTATTTCGAAGTGCAGGGCCCGGTTGTTCAAAAGTGGATTAGATTAAATTTCGATTAGCGCTAATCCAGATTAAATTCAGATTAGTTCATCCGCCGATTAGATTTTGTTGTTCGAACGTCAGATTAACTAATCCAAATTTTCTGCCTGTGTTTATGCAGTTCCTTAATCCTGAGTGACGTCACTTTCGAATGTTTTCATAACATTTGAAATGTCATTCTGTTGCTATTTTTGACGTAACACTGCAACAGCTCCATTATTTTAGCTTACGAAGGCTTGCTAATCCTGCTTTGGAGCAGGATTAAATATTAGCGCATTCAATGTCCAAATTTAATCGGAATTTAATCTAATTTTTTTCGAACAACCGCGCAAATCGCGTTAGGTTCATTCGCGAAATTAAACCAAGTATTAACTAAAGTATCAAGAGCTTGTGCTCCGGTGTTCTTTCAATTCTCCCTTTACCATGTTTACATTTTCGGGGTATCTCCCGATGAGTCTTCTTGTATCTCAGTGTATTAGGTTTTAGTTTATTTCGTTTTGGTTTTCTCACAGGGAGATTCCCACAGCTATAACCGGGTGGAATTTGGGGTGTTACTATCACTCTCGCCTGCGGATAGGCCCCGCTAAAGGGCGTCGTCTCTCCCCAGTCCCCAGTGCTACACTCATTTATGACTATGCAAATCTTAAATTTTGTAATTTTGAAAAACGAAAACACTTTAGACTGACTTTTTAAATGTACATACAACCTATTTTATACCAGATTTATCGGTGATAAAAGGGAGTTAAAAAACAAAGCCATCTATTATTTACGGTGAAAGAAACTCATTAACAGATTGCATTGTATTTCATCAAAATGCTTCTTCAAAAGTTCTAGGCTAAAACAAAATTTCTTTTATACAACTTAATCTATATCCTTCCTAGATCTAATCGATCTTCCGTCTTTTGTCCTTTTGTCCTCAAAGTTGGTCAGGCCTACTACATGAGACAAAAGACCTTACGACGGCTGATCGATTTGGCTTCACAAGTACTCATAAAGTGACCTCTTACTTCCTGATAAAGTTATAAACTTCTAATTTATAACCCATCTTTGACACTATCTTGTGCAGACCTTTAAAAGGTCCCCAGAAGGAGGTGACACAGATAGAAAGAAATCGAAAAAACCTTTAGTACCTAAAACTGAAAATTTCTCAAATCTATAAACTAAATTATTTTGTACATTAAAAATGTAGTGCCTGCAAACATAATACATTTCCTTCAAAAAAATTGTTTGATCCATAATAAGAGATTATTTCAAGGGAACTCATTATGGCGAGTACTAATTTAGGTGAATTTGACCAAAACAGACACGATTAATAGTTCCGACTGTCTTAATCGAATAGTTATAATAGATTATCGAACTAATTGAAGTTAACGACGAGAGTTCGATTAATTGATCAAAATCGAACTTTTGAAAAAAATCAAATATTTTGTGAGAAGTCAGCATTTCATTTTAAGATAAAAGGACTAAATTACAGGTTAACATCTGTATCTGTATCTATGATTGTATCTGAATCTGTCTACTGTATGAATGATTTCCCAAAGTTTCCATTGTGGGTTTGTATTTTATTAGCTTACTCCTTACACAGCTACAACAAAGGTCGAATTATACTGAAATAATTTTCAATGCTACTGATACAGGCAAAATACACACACTCATTACACACTAGATAAAACAACCATGCAACAATGAATCAGACATCAGAAGATATCCCACAACAGCCTTACCACATCACATCACTTACAAAAAGATTTCTTTATTTTTCTACTATTAAAAACCACCACTTACTTTGACCATAATAAATTCTTTTACCCCCTGGTGAATTCAATTTTTAACAAATTTTTTAACAAAATTAACCAATTTCTCCGCCGCTGTGACTTTAAAAAGTAGCACTATGCCAAGCTTGAACTAGTAAGCTCAAATTCGATTTTCGGCGGAATCTCCGAGTCGTGTTTTAATTTTAGATCCGTGGTTATCTTCCTAGCTTTATGAAAACTACCGGGTGTCCCAGAAAAAAGTCCCCCTCTTTGAAGCGAATTTTCTCGAGTTCTATCACCTTTTAAAGAATCAATTCCTTTGCATTGGAAAGAGGAAAGATAAACTTAAATTTTGAGGGGTCATTTGTCAAATTTGGTCAATTAGATCAAAAGTTATGGCCTAAATGCTAAAACATTACTTTTCAAAAAAGTCGAAAAAGGCGAAAAATGAGGGGGACTTTTTTCTGGGACACCCGGTATGAAAACAGATTAATATCTAGTCTGGATTAATACCTATAAGCAATAGTCGAATTGAATAATTGTTTTTCATTTTAAAGAAAAATATGGTACCTGAACCGAATCCAGCTGGCGTGACATCGACAGATTGTGGTACTTCTAAAAAAAGAGAAGTACGGTTGTTAGCATAAGTGGTCAAGCATGATAATACTTTACCATTATGGTCTGTATTTTTTTCTCCAATTGCTGGATAAAGGTGCTTGGTTTAGAAGTTAATACATGTTTTTTTATAAACATATCATTTTGGAAAATAGGCTCGGATATGCTTTAGTCGCTTTTGTTTACTTTATCATTATTCTTAAAGTACGGAATAGATAATGTAGATTATGGCTAACTAATTATGCCTATACTGAATAAAAACTTTGATTTTCACTATTACATTTTTGACATCATGTGTCATGCTCTGACTGTAGTATTTTTACCATAAAGCTTAAAATAAAGAACAATTGTTTTTTTTCTTATTTCATTTAATCGGAATGGCAAGTTGTAAAACTAATATGCTTAAGATATGCTTATAATTTTGTTTTTGCCAAATCTGGGTCTTGGAATTCTAATAAACGATATGCTTTTTAACATTAACATTAACAAGTAATAGTTTGGAAGCTTCAGTTTACCTTGTCCTCTCATTTTCAGGAGAATGGCATTTCTAGCTGTTTTGTCTTTTATGCCGTGGTAGCCAGTTAGATGTTCGCTCGGATTAGAAACTGGTCTACCACAACCCTCGACCAGGCAAATCCTGCTTACATGGTAGTTTTTGGATTTTTTAACATATGTTTCTTTGAAGTTATAAGCTTTTCTTTGCTTAAAAGAAACATCTAACGCTGCTTTTCGATCCAAATTATGGATTGTTTTTGACATTAAATGTCGAACGAGGTCCGACAAATCTTCTTTGCCACATAATGGGCACGATTTTTTTGCACGCTCCTTCCTACGAAGAGAAATAAATAAATGAATAGTGTCATAATTAAACTCGACCTAAAAACGTATCTAATTCCATACCTGATACATTTATTATTTAAGAAATTCTTTTCATTCTTTTGCAATTTTAAATAACTCTCGGTAATTATCAGCGTCTGAGGATCTAGAGACACAAATACACATAATCATAACTCAACGGTTGTTATCTTTCCGATTTATGTTATTTTTTGTATACTTTTGAAGTCATTTCTATCACGTTAAATCATATAATCATATAATAATCACAATGAAAATTTTTTAAACACGTGGAAAGTGTTGACCATTAAGGGAGAACACATAATTATCGGGTTAAACTTTACATCGCGTAGGGATGAATATTCTTGCTTACTATAAAAGCAATCTATTTCACGTGCCTTACCTAAATATATTCAAAAGTGTTCAATAGTTTTCATAGAGGCACTTTATTACAAAAGAGACAGTACCTGCATGGAGGTCTTGAGGTGACATCGTTAAAGTTGGCATCTCTCGGCGAATCATCATGAGGCCTGACAAGAATAATTAAAAAACTTAATCAAATTGGATAGAAATTTATAAAACGGATCTAGTTTTATGCCTCATACATTTATTTTAAGAAAATCATTTTTCATTCTCTAGCATACTATTTCACGTGGCTTACCTAAATATATTGTGTTCAATAGTTTTCAAAGAGACACTTTATTACAAAAGAGACTGTACCTGCATTGAGGTCCTGGGTTGAGGTCTTGGTTAAAAAGAATTGGCGAGTAATGTCTCGGCGAATCATCATGAGACCTGACAAGAATAATTAAAAAAACTTAATAGAATTGGATAGCAATTTAAAAAAACGGATCTAGTTTTATGCCTCATACATTTATTCAAAAAAAATCATTTTTCATTCTTTAGCATACTATTTCACGTGCCTTACCTAAATATATTGTGTTTAATAGTTTTCAAAGAGGCACTTTATTACAAAAGAGACAGTACTGACATCGCTAAAAGGAATTGGCGAGTAAGCATCTCCTTATATATGTATAGTTATCTGAAACCCCGCGTTAAAAGTCTTTTCTATCGAAGTAAGAAAAACAGATCAAAGAAGACTATAATGAAGATCTAAGCGATTTTAAACATTACAAATATAATCAATCTGATAATGTTTAAAAGGTAGTCATCCACAAGAAACAGGAAATTTTACATATTTTTGCCAAACCCACCTGAAAGATCTCAAGCCTAATTCAAATCTGTTTTGCACAGGGAAGGTGCCATCTAATGCACACTCAACTCTAAAGAAAAGTCGAAATCAAACTCAACATGTCAAAAAATAATCAAACAGAGGTAAACACAAACCGTGATTTAGAAGGTGTTTCGCCAAGGACATTAGTAGCTATTTCATCTTCCTTGTCAAGTCTTTTGAAAAAAAGTTAAAAACGTAAGAGAACTATGCAGTATATAAATATCTGAAACCCTACGTTAAAAATATTTTTTCTACCTAGGAACAGCTAGGAAACGTCTACCTTTTTAAACGCCAAAAAAAAAAAAATAGATCAAAGAGGACTATTAAGATGTTAGCAAAAAGTCATCTGACAATGTTTAAAAGGTTAGTCACCAATGTCCATAAGAAATTGGAAATTTTTACATATATAATATATTCACCAAACCCACCCTTAGCCTAGTTTAGAATTCCCAAAATTCAACGTACTGTTTTCTAAAAAAACACATCGCTCTCTGAATCAAAGATCAATCATGTATAAACTGTAGAAATCCAACTCAACATGTCAAAAAATAATCAAACAGAGGTAAACACGAACCGTGATTTAGAAGGTGTTTCGCCAAGGACGTTAATGGGGATTTCGTCTTCATTGTCCAGTCTTTTGAAAAAAAGTTAAAAACGTAAAATAACCTGCCCCTTTATATTTCTGTAGCATAAAATCCGAATAAGAATTGTCAGAAACACAAATCAAAGTTTTGCTAAAGAAGTGCTTAATGTATTTAGTGCTTTTGTATTTATCCCTTCTGTTTTCAACCATAGTAAAGAAATTTGAGCATTAAGGAATTGTTGAAATGTGTCAATGTTAAAAATTAAGAAACAAAGTAAAACAAATACCTTTGCTTGGAAGGAGTGCGGAAGCCGATGCCAATTGAGCTAATGGGAAGAAATCTTGTTAGAGACGTGAACGAACATGGAAGTTTTTATTATTATTTTGATCAAGTTTCTGTAATGCCCGAAACAAAACGGTCCAAAATAGCAGTTCTTAATACTTAGTATTAAGCCATGTAAAACATTTGTGTAAAAACGAGAAAGAAATGCAGACCCTGTTTATTAAATATCTAAAGATTGCAAAATGTTAAAGGAAAATCCAAACTTACCCCTTTCACAACCCTTTTGTTGAGAACATACTTTCAAAACTCTTGTTTTAGATTACTAACTGACATTATAATGGAATTGAAAATCTCACCCCAGTTAAGAATCTAAACAACTCTCACCCCAGTGGTAAAACACACACAAAAAACCATTAATAAAAATATAAATTTGACGATTACGAAAAAACGCTTGAAAACTTTACCATCTGACCCTCCCCAGTGGGTTTGAAGGTTTATTTTTAACTGAGGAACACACTACAATGAATAAGTATAGATACATGGGGTGTCTCTATTTATTGCCTTCGTTGCTAAACGCCTACCCTTTCGTATATTCTCACTGCTTTCTTAACCCTCACTCGCTCCCTTTCGTGTTTTTATCCCTTTATTTGTAACTATAATCAACAACATTTCATATAAAGTATTTCATTCTGGATAAATAAATCTTCCTTGTAGCCGCGTTTACCTAAAGCTATTCTTTCTGTAAAAAGTTTAATCTGCTAATTCAAAACCATTAAACAAATGAAAAACATGAAGCCATTAAACAAATGCAAAACATGAAGCAATTTTTCTTCTTGACTTGTCTGTGTCGCGAAATAAAGATCTGTATATCTTTGTTCGTTTTGGTTTTCTTTGATAACGGAACTCTGTCCAAAGAAGAAAATCGAATGCTTTTCCAATTGTTTCACGAGGCACTTTATTACAAAAGAGACAGTACCTGCATGGAGGTCTTGAGGTGACATCGTTGACAAAGTTGGCATCCCTCGGCAAATCACCATGCGAACTGACAAGAATAATAAAAAAAAACTTAATATAATTGGATAGCTATTTATAAAAACGGATCTAGTTTTATGCCTCATACATTTATCTTTAAAAAAATCATTTTTCATTCTCTAGCATACTATTTCACGTGCCTTACCTAAATATATTGTGTTCAATAGTTTTTAAAGAGGCATTTTATTACAAAAGAGACTGTACCTGCATTGAGGTCCTGGGTTGAGGTCTTGGGTAAAAAGAATTGGCGAGTAAGCATCTCTCGGCGAATCATCATGAGACCTGACAAGAATAATTAAAAAAACTTAATAGAATTGGATAGCATTCAGCCCAAAGTTTTGGTTCCAAGATCTCCAAGTTTTCCAATCTTTCCAAGTTTTCCAAGTGCTTGGACCACATCTTTGTGTTTTGATAATTTTGTAATTTGTAAACAAACTGATTAACAAATCAAAAATGAAAGAGCTAAAAAGTAGCCACGGCAACTCGCATAAATTATCTAAATAGAACGCATAATTTTAGCGCCATTTTTAATTATAACAATCCAAAAAAGTTCCACATTTCCAATCAAAACACCAAAACTTTGTAACTTTGAATTGGCTGGGAAAGGTCAAGGAAAGTCCAACTTTTCCAACTTTTCCAATCTTTACAAATTTTAAGGATGTTTTTTTGAGATGGGAAAAGTTGTAAGTTATTTTACCACTTTTATTATTTTTACAACGTTTTGGACCAAAACTTTGGAAATTTGTTGTGAGAACTTGGAAAAATTGGAAATATGGGGACAAAAACTTTGGGCTGAATTTATTAAAATCTAATGACAAGAATGAAACTCAATAACCCCAAATGAAAAACGTGAAGCCATTTTTCTTCTTGACTTGTCGGTGTCGCGAAATAAAGTTCTGTTAATCTTTGTTCTTTTTGTTTTCCTTTGATAAAGGAACTCTGTCCAAAGAAGAAAATCGAATGCTTTTTCAATTGTTTCACGCAATTGCATTTCGAATACTTTTTGTATCATTCGAATGTTTGTTACAATATTCGTTCGTAATGGGTTTGTTTACATCGTTCGTGTGCCGTGGATCAGCTAGGAACATTCTTGAACGGTCCTGGACGATAAAATTCGTCCGTTCCAGACCGTTCCAGATCGGTCCAATATAGTTCTTTTAATTTGTTATCTTAGCTTGATCTACAGAAAACAGATAATCGATCTTAAAGTCCACGGAACGTTCCAGACCGTTCCGGAACGGTTCAGACCGATAAAGAACGTTCCAGACCGTTCTAGAGCGGTCTGGATTACAATGTATTCAAAATCCCTTGTGAAACATATGACACATATTTCTGTATTAAAACATCTGGATTAAAATTGTCAGGAACGCCAAACAAGGTTTTGCTAAAGAAGTGCTTAATGTATTTAGTGCTTTTGTATTCATCCCTTCTGTTTTCAACCATAAAAAGAAATTTGAGAATTAATAAGGAATTGTTGAAATGTGTCAAGGTTAAAAATTAAGAAACAAATACCTTTGCTTCGAAGGAGTGTGGAAGCCGATACCAGTTGAGCTAATGGGGGAAAATGTTGTTAAAGACCTGAACATGGATGTTTTTGTTATTATTTTGATCAAGTTTCTTTACTGGAAATAATGCCCGAAACAAAACGGTCCATAATAGCAGTTCTTAATATACTTATACTCTTACAGTTCTTATAATAAATATTAACTGACATTGTAATGGAATTGAAAATAAAACCAACTAGTTGCAACTAACTTTTCTAAAATTTATGGGTTAGAAACCTTTAGTTGTAAAAAAATCCAACAAAGAAATAGTGTTAACAATTATGTACCTTTGAGTGGCATTTTCTTCATTAACATTTTCATCGTTGCACGATCGCCTGCAAATAAACAACAAAATATAGACAATATTGAAAATAAAAACGAAAAAGGATGTTAAAAATAATGACCACGTATGACACTTATCACCTCATGATTTCTTCACTTCTATTGTGCGAGAAAATATTTATTTAGTCACCATATAATGAGTAGGCTGCACGCATCCCTTAAAATAGTTTTTGATATAGGGGATGCGAATCGGACTCTCAAACCAGTTCCAACTGATTTGACGAGTTATTAATACTGACGCGTGCTAAATTTGAATCAAAACAAGAGAGCGAGCGCGAGGGAAGAACTTTGACACTCCTCAAAGTTCTGTAAAATACATGGGTGTTCTGCAAAATTCTCGGAAGTGATATCCGAGTCCGATTCGCGTCCCCTATATCAAAAGTAATCAGAGGGGATGCAGGCAGCCTATATAACAAGGCGAATACTTACTGGTGAATAATGATCCATTTCTTTCTAGTAAGTCTAAATACAACAGAATGGAAAAATTGGAAACTGTAATAATCATATTTTGAACATAAGGCTTTCAAACTTCTCAACTTAAGATTCGAACAAGTACTAGTTATTTTTTGCAAGAGATTTGTGCGCACTAGACTCAACCATAATTGTGTTTAAATATAAAAAATTGAAGGATTACCCTGGAAAGTCCAGTTTAAAGAAGTCCTCGACAGTGGTGATACGATCTCTATTGAATTAAAAAAAAAAAAACTAATTTGGTAAGACAAGAAATATCCCTAACATATATTTCATAAACATCAAACCAGGAATTAATTATTTTTGCGTACACAGAGAGAAATTGAATCAAAATAGGAAAAAAAAGTCATACTGTAGTGGGCAGAACCCCTCTAGGCCCACCTGAAAAACCTTAACCCTTTCTTGATTAAACTACCCCCACCTAAGAATGAAAATTGATCATACGTGAATTTAAAGTTATTCCAAACCCTGAAAAACTTTCTATTTCGAATAATTGAGAATCGCTATGAATATTATCAACCCATCCTGAAAAAAATACTTACTCCTGCTTAGATACCCCCTGACAGTTCCAACACCCACCTACATCATAGAGGGGGTGCCCACTAAATGAAAGTAAACGAAAGAAAGGCAAATTATAACTGATTACCGATCGGCATCAGGTGCTACATATTTTACTTCCACCAAATCCATGTAGTCAGTCAGGTTTGACTTTATTTGTTGTTTTGACATTCGGCTAAATAAAAATTTAGTAAATCTTATCAATCAGTCAGTCAATTCCATCCTTATATTGAGCAAAATATTTATTTCTAGTAAAAAGTATACATCTAAAAACTTACGTTTCTTTATCAAAACCATAGGAATTCACCTAAAATAAATCGAAAACATTTAGCACTACAGGATGTCCCAAAAACGGTTACCATAATTTTGAAATTCTCCACCATGCAAACTTAACACCCACAATGTGTTGGAAGGTCATCATGCTAATTCCCACTACACGAAATTAAATCAAGATGTAAAGAAAAACTCAATCTCAGACTTGTTACAATTTTCATTCAATTTTCTAATTCAAATCAAGTCAACATTTTATGCACAGAACTCTCACAGTTTTCATATACTGGCTACATGGTATGTTGTTCTCTGCTTCCCAGTGGACACGGGACGTCCTTTAGACGTCTTAAGGACGTCTGTTTTAAGTCCGCACGTCCATGGTCCGTCCCCGTCTACCATGGACGTCTAAGAAGGACGAACATTTGAGAGACGTCCAAAAAAATCGAATTTAGATTGAACGGTCTTGTAATGAATATGCAGTATTAAATAGACGGGGGTAACCGTTACAAGTTAGAAAACTAATTTTCATTAAAAACCCTAGAAAACACTTCAATGATTTACTTCTAAAGCAAATTGAAATTGTTCAAAATGTTTTGTAACATTTAAGCTCCTTTCAAGAACTTGATTTGCGTTCGTTCGAGCAAAGTTTTAATCATAAAGTATTTGCTTAACCCCCTGACGGCTTTTGAACATAACATATATCCACTCGGAATTTGATTGGTCCGCTTTTATTAGCGTGAATTTGATTGGACGATTTTCAAAGTGATTGAAAAAATAATTCGAAGCGGCAAAAAGTTTTCA
>JAUJPO010048485.1:0-15849 GCA_032270745.1 Tiaropsis multicirrata
TATTTTTCACTTTCGTTTTCCCGCTTCCTTATTTCTAGTTTAAAGAGTCACGTGATAAATCCGGGCTTTGACCCGGTTCACCAATTACGACACCGGGTAGTCAATGTAAGAAAATTTTCAAAGGCTTTTTCAACTATCTTATGCGAAACTACCTATGCCATCCTCGCTCGCTTTAGGCTCGCTGCGGCGGCAATAACAGACTCTAAATCAACAACAGACAAGATAACCCTATCCGATCACAAACTTGTTATAACCAAAACAAAGACCACACCCCAAAACTATTCCAAAAGATCCCAAAAACGTCGGATAAACATCAATCGACTTTCAAAAAATAACGAAATAAAAGAAAACTTCAAGCAAGCAGTGTCGAATAAGATTCAACACGAACAAAATAACAGCTGGGATGTGATTGGCGCCGTACTGAAAGAAGCTGCAGCGGAGAGTGTCGGAATCCAAACCATCGATAAACGAAGACATTGTAATGCTATCTGATATGCAAAGATGTGTCCATTGGAACAGCTACGGATAAGAAGTGAAATACTCGACTAAAAACGTATCGAAATAGAATCATGGCACAAATCCATCGTGGACGTAAAATCGAAGAAAACCAAAAAGTAAGAGCAGAGATACAACCGCTAATAAACAATTAAAACGAAAACCAAAAAATGTACGCAGCGGTTAAAAGCATCAATCGACTAAAACCAACGAAACCTCTCGTAAACAGATCAGACGAGGGGCTCACAATAAATGAAGAAAACCAATCCGAAAAGATCGCCCAATACTTCACCGATATCTTTCACAAAAACGCTGACCCGATGCCAAACATACAGCCACAAGAAATGTCGAACCCATTCACATCAAACAAAATCAAGAAAGCTGTATCCAAAATGAAATCCAATAAATTGTCAGGGTGTGATGAAATACCTATTGAACTATTGAAATTTACTTCAGCAGTCATCCTTGAAAATATTGCCAACATTTTCAACCGCCTTGCTTCCGAAGACGAATGCCCAAAGGAGATCAACCACGCCATACCCCTTCAGAAACCAGATAAAGCTCGAGGACCAATATCAAATCTAAGACCAATCATCCTACTGTAAAGTAGTGAAATCAGTGAAATCTTAGCAATATGCACGATGAATCGTATCGGTGCAAGACTCAATCAAGAACTATCAATCACGCAAGCAGCCTAAAAGACAGATCAACCGCCGAACATGTCTTCGCAACCAAGGTGGCAATTGAAAGAACAACTTCATCAAAAAACGAAACGCTCCACCTCGTCATGCTTGATATGACTGGAGCAAGGCCTGCGATAGAATCAACAGGAAAGTCCTTCTTGAATAACTACAAAACCAGATGAGCTCCACATCGTGAAGAAAATGCTTGGTAAAAGTATCAGTGAAACATTTTCTACAGACACCGGAGCACCTCAAGGTGACTATGCCAGAGCTAACAGCTTCACGTACTACCTCTCAAAATCCATGCCAGCCAAAACTCCAGACATGAACATCCACGATCACCTACCGAATGAACTCCTAGACCACAACTATCATACTGCTGCACAAGCCGAACACCTAAATCTAGACATGGAGTATGCTGACGACTTGACCAGCCTGACATCTGACTTTCAAAATTCTAGAAAGTACGAGCATGATGCAGAGGTGAATCTCGGAGAAAAAGGACCGAAAATTAACAACAGCAAAACTGAGAGATTCGCCATCAGTCGACAACACCATGACTGGAAAAAAATTTAAACTGCTCGGCACCATACTAGACACCACCAAAGACATCTAAATGAAGCTAATCGACACGTTTATCGAACCAGTTTGGTCAAGAAAGATCAAATTTCGTAGACTTAAATGGTTCGGTAAAGTTATGAATCTGAAAACCAAAATTTCTATGAAATACGCTGTCTGAGTTTAAAAGACCAAGAGGTAAACCAAGAACAACCTCAGTATCTCAGATCACGAAAGATCTAGAGCAAATGAACATTTCAATGGCAGAAGCCGAAAATCTTTGCAAAAACGAACTTACAGAATGGCAGACTTGCATAAAAGAATGTGCACACAATGTTTGAAAGAGTTTTAGATACATACCTTTTTACGCTATATACCCTTTTTTTATCGCACAGGTTTCTAGTAGCGAAACTTTTTCAGGCATCAAAAGTAACTTGTAAATGTTTTTAGGTAATGTAGATTTTGATTTACGAAAATACTTTTATTGAATTGAATTGCATCCACTTTAAGTTTTTTATTTCAGTTTTGGCAGTTATGCCAATCTATAAAGGTAAATCTACACCGCATGAAGTAAAAAATATAATTTTCAAGAATCCAAAATATCAGTTTTTGAATATCATCAAGCAGGTCAAAATTATTTTCTTTTAAAGTCAAAGAAGAACCCTTCTTATTTCTATAACCACAAACTTCAAGAAAATTCAAACAACCATCAGAAGCTAAAAATCTAAATCATTTTTCAACTAAGAAAGGAAACCCGATAACATACTTTCAGAAGGCAGTAAACCGCACAAGAAAAAAATCTGAATTTCATACTCGTATTTCGAAAATGGCCTAGTTGCATTGCAAGCTCTAAAATTAAGGTATCTGAATTATCAGAATAATCTAATTAGTAAAACTGAATGAACTAAAGAGGTTTTCAAAGAAGAAGGTCGCTGTAAAAAATATGATTTGAAGCTGTTTTAACATTGCTTTTATAGAAGTTAACAACTATAAAAGACATACCCAGTCACCCAAAACTAAAACAAACTCACTCGCTTAAGGGTCGCTGCGGTGGCAAAAAGGCAAGCGTTTGCCACTAGTTTTGAAACTAGTAACAAACATCCGGCATTTTGGGATGTTTCCGTATTTAAAAGATTACGTCATGTAATCCATGAGTTATTTACTTGACAACTTTTAGATAGAGATGAATTTTTATTCTAAAGGAAAAGACATCGTTTGCGAAAATTTCGAATCCCTTTCAATCTCATGTTACTTAAGAGGGGAAATTTACAGTTTATTTATTCGTTAGGAACAGAAATGTCGGCCACTTGATCAAAACTTTCAAACCTTTCTTTCCCGTTAAAAGTTATTGCTTACGAAAGAGAGAAAGGAATTTATATTCTGTGATTCCATGCATGTTTTTTTGAACGCGCGAGAGGTGACCTTAACATTAGTAAACTGGACAGGACTTGAACCCAACACCTTCCAATCAGGAAACCAGAGCCTAACCTCTAGAGGTTGTGGACCTTCCAATTTGAGACCACTCAAGTTTTCCGTAGTAAAGTCTCTTAAACAAATTTGGAGGACGAAGCATCGAGACAAAAATGTGTCTTTTTTATTTAATCGATTCTTAGGGTGTGAACCATTTAGCCAACCAGTCCAACCAAGTCAAACCAAAGGTTTAGCAAAACTATTGCTTTATTTAAAACAAATTTGGCCAACCCATCTACCAGTCCAACCTCCATTTTTTTCGGTTTCCTTGGTTGGCTAAACCAATCCACACCATTTAGATTTTGGTTTGGTTTAATAGTAACCTAATAGTTTTCCTTGTTTTCACTATCTTTAGAAGCGCTTACAAAAATGTGAATCAAAACATTGATCTTTTATTAGCTTAGTCTGCCATCATGGATAATTTTTGTTGCGGTTTCAGGTTTTCAAAATGGTAGCCGCCTCAAAAGTTAAAAAACCACTGCTGTGGCCCTTGAGGGCTTTTGATCTGCCAACTACAAGAGCTTTTTTTGTCTCAATCTCCCAGTTTAAACTAGCATGAACCATTTACAGTTTGGGATGGTTGGATGGGTTTACAGTTGGATGGGTTGGACTGGTTGGCTAAATCATTTACACCCTTAGAGACTTTTCGAAGTCTCAAACCACGTGGTCTCAAATTGGAAGATGAATTATACGAAATATATCCTACTAAGCACTATGTTGGGCCCTTGAACATTGCACAATATAGTCTGGCCGAATTAAAAAATTAAAAAAAAGTCAACATTGCAAAGATTTACGAACTAGCATATTTTGGTACCGTCAGAACCGAAATTCTATGTAGACTAACATACTGAAAGCCTAACTCTAAGGCATCGAAGCATCAAGACAAAATTTTGTCTATTTTATTCGAGCGATTTTTAGAGACTTTTGTACTAAAGAACGACGTGGTCTCAAAATGGAAGAGGAATTATATGTTAGCCCACGGCTCCTATTTATCCTTTTGATGGTTTCGATGGTTGAATTTCTGAAATAGAAGGTTTTCGTGATTGCATCTGTGAGATTGAAGATTTTGATGGTTGCATTGGTGTAATTGAATGTTTTCATGATTGCATTGAAGGTTTTCATAATTGCACTGGTCCAATTGAAGATTTTGGTGATTGCATTGGTGAAATTGAAGGTTTTTATGGTTACATTGGTGCAATTGAAGACTTTCATGATTGTATTTGTGAAATTGAATGATTTCATGATTGCATTGTAGGTTATCATGGTTACATTTGTGAAATTGCAGGTTTTGATGATTATTGTATTGGTGAAGTTTAAGGTTTTGATGGTTGCATTTGTGTAATTAAAAAACTTCTTGATTGCATTTGTGAAATTGAAGATTTTCATGATTACATTGGTGTAATTGAAGGTTTTGATGATTGTATATGTCCAATTGAAGGTTTTGATGATTGTATATGTCCAATTGAAGGTTTTGATGATTGAATTGGTGTAATTGAGGGTTTTGATGATTGTATTGGTGACATTGAAGGTTTTCATGATTATTGCATTTGTGTAGTTGAAGGTTTTCATGATTGCATTGGCCGAATTGAACGTTTTGATGATTGTATAGGTCTAACTGAAGGTTTTGATGATTGCATTGGTGTAATTGAAGGTTTTGATGATTGTATTGGTGACATTGAAGGTTTTCATGATTACATTGGTGAAATCGAAGGTTTTCATGATTGTATTGGTGCAATTAAAGGTTTTGATGACTACATTGATGAAATTGATGGCTTTGATGATAACATTTGTGAAATTGAAGGTTTTTGATGATTGCATTTGTACAATTGAAGGTTTTGAGGATTGTATTGGTGCAATTGAAGGTTTTGATGATTGTATTGGTACAATTGAAAGTTATATTATATTTATTTATAGTATATTTGTGCAATTGAAGGTCTTGATAATTACATTTGTGCAGTGAAAGGTTTTGCTCATTGCATTGGTGAAATTGAAGATTTTGATGATTTTATTGGTTACATTGGCGAAATTAAAGGCTTTCACGATTACATTGGTGAAATTGAGGGTTTTTCATTATTACATTTGTGAAATTGAAGGTTTTCACGATTACATTGGTGAAATTGATGGCTTCGATGATTACATCAAAGGTTTTCGTGCGGTAGATTCTATGTAGTTTGCATTCGAGCAAATGCTGGTTTCGTTGGTTTAGTTGGTCGTTTAAGCTACTTTTGTGTATTGTTTGTTTGGTTAAGTAAGGACGTTATTTTTATTCCATAACCTATTAATCATAAAATTTTATTAGAAATCAGAAGAAAGAGTTTCGTCAAAATGATTACTTAACTACTAAGTTTGCTTGTCAATATCCTTTACTGATAAGCATATATGGTAATGACGCGTGCCTTTGTTTACTTCCGATGGATATTATACGGAACACATAACATGTGTCTATTTCCCACCAATTCTGTCTAAAATAGCAAATATAATCAAAAGGAAGTCAGCATAAACGTTTTGAAAATGATTTTTAGTGCAAAACATCATAGATTTGTGGGTTGTTTAGCGATTTTTCAGTGAACATATGTATAGATTATGTGTTGTTGCTTCATTTCAAGAGACTTTTATTACAATCTCGATTACTCTCTAGTTCTGACTTTTTCATACATACATCTGTAATGATCTAAATATAAGATCTGTTCACAAAAAAACTGACTGTAAATCAAAATAACTTATTTTAACTGTGCTCAGGAAGGCACTTTTCCTTCCCCAATTACTCTAAAGTTTGGGAAATTCAATCGGGTAAAATAACAAACTATTTTGAAGCCTAACAATTCGCACCAAATAAGTTCGAAAGTTGTGTCATCAAATAAATTCTTATAAAAAAGACATCAGCTTCTCCCTCACTCTCCATTGTATGATAATGCTAATTATGACAAAAAATAAGTAATTCTCAGGGCGATTATTGAGCCTTGTTTTTCTTAATTCCTTTTCAACGAGCATAATAGCAGAGCATGAGATTTATTTAACATAATTTTGAGAGATCATCATTAAATTATTGTAGCATACTTTGGATATTTCAATAGAGAAAGAAAGGGTTGGATATATGAATAGATTTAGTTGTAAGTAAGAACTGAGATTTCTTTTCATCATAAAAAACAACAGATTGCTTTGAGATTGAATTCTCTTTACCACTCCCCCTTGGTCTATTATGAGATAGCATCAAAGGCAATAGAACAATCAGATCATGGAATGTAACTTGAATGATTTGATTGTGTCCGACGAACAATAACAGACAATGGTTTCGATTCAAGGCTGCAAAACAAAAGATTTTTTATTCTCCCAATAAATTATACGTCTTATCGTTTGCATCGGCCTCCAGCAATCAGATTTGATGACGCGGTTTGTTAATCTTTTGGATAATTCAAGCAGCAAAATAATTCCATGGTAGAATGTTTTCTTTCTGACGCTTGCTTTTGAACCTGTGGATAGATTTGTTGTTGGCTGCCAGAAAATATGGTTCCTTGATGGATTCAGGGGAGTCAAATATGGATAAACAAAGTGTTGCATTTGATAGTGTTTGTTGTGCTATGAAACGTGTTCAAACTTTTGATTCTTGTATTTTACTGGAATATTCAGAAAACTCGGTTTTTTGGTTTACAATTCTAATTTTGGTTTCTGTTTTATGTATTACCTTTCTTTGGATGCAAATCTTTTTTCTTTCGCAATTCTTTTCTTTTGGTCACGAATCCAGATTGTCATTGAATGACTTTTCCAGGTAAGTTAAAATCCACTTACTTTTAATAGCACTTGATGTGTTTTGGACGTTTTGGATTAAATTTCTTTTCATATGTGAGGGGCATATCATAACAACAAGGGTTTTAAATGATCAAATTTATAAAATCAAATTTTATAGTGAATGTTTAATGTTTAATATTCAAGATTTCTGTGTTTTAGAGGATTAGGGACTTTTGGATTCTCTTGGAATCACTTTGTACTTTGAATCACTTTGTTGTTTAAACACTCAGTTTCAAAGTATCTTAAAAAATCAATAACAAAAAGAACATAGATAGAATCATGTGAGACCTGATAGATTGTGGACCTGCCAATTTGAAACTACTCAATTTTTCTGTAGTAAAGTCTCTTAAATGAATTTGGAGAAAGAAGCATCAAGGGGAAAATTGTCTCTTTTATTCAAGCGATTTTTGAAGACTTTCGAAGACTTTTGTAAAGAACGACGTGGTCTCAAATTGAAAGATGAATTATATGCAAGGTCTCAAAGCTGATGGCATATCGAAATCTAAACCATTCACAAATATCAACAAACAAGGACATAATGTGAATTCCGTTTCCAACATTTTCTTCATCACAATCTCCCAAAAAATTTAAATCATCACAAAAAGGCGAGCAATAGAAAATATTTTGTAAGCATTTTACAACGGAAAAAAAAGAAAAGTTTAATTAAAGAGGATTAGCATTTAACATAACATGACTCTTAATTATAAATCGTCAACCCTCAAGTGTTAAAGTCTCATCTACACTACACAAGAAAGTCTAAGATTCTAAAGGCCTCCGTAAACCGGCCAACATAATGTTGACCAACATTTCTTGACATTATTTTGCTTTGTTTCCAATGTTGTTAGCCAACTTGTTGGTCAGTGGATGTTGGTCGAAATGTTGGCCCCACTTAAGGTCGACTATTGACAGTATGTTAATATTTTCAGCATGAAATTTTTACTCTCAACATTTTTACCAAATGTTATCAACATTTTTCACATGGTTTTCAACACTTTAGCGATATATACATACGTGTAGAATCGAAGTTTTATCTTTTAAAGAAAAAACATTTTACTTAGGTTTTAGCCAGAGAGTAGTCATTTGTAAGGCGAAAGATAAACAATTTTACAAAATGTGAAAAGATGAAAGAATGGTAAATGCCGTTCTGAAAGACGAAATTACATTCAGAGTTGTAATCAAAGCAATAAGTAAGATGCAAACATTCGAAATCATCTAATATAAAGAGTAAAATTACAAATTTCGTCTACTTCCAATATCTTAATATCATTTCTTTTTTGCCGACACTGGCATTAAGGATAAGATGATGAAAATCCAAAGCTACTTCATTTCTCCCATTGTGTCAAATCTCTTATAATATTGAAGAGATTGACATTCAAAGTACAGATATCATCCATAGTTTAACTCGCTATGCTTCTCTGGCATTTAACAAATAGCAGAGGGTTTTTAAGACATGCCCTACAATAGATTAACACTGCAGGACAGAGCACATTGTTTTGACATAATAGAAGCCACTAGTTGATGATAACTGACTTTGACTTTTTCGATTTGTATTCAAAACAACACTGGGGTGTCTGAACATAAAGAAAATCCGTAAAACTTAATCCCACTCTCGTCGCTAAATAGGAAACAACTGTTATGCACTTTCAGGATGATCTCTGGTTTGGAAGTGAATCAACTCTTTCAGTTCCGCTAGAAAAAGAAAGTTTAGGATTCTAATAATTGACAAATGAACAAGTTTACAGGGCGTTTTCTCTAGTGGATAGACCAGTGAAGGTGAATTTTAAGGTGAAGAACATGCCAGGATGAACGATTTTTGCCACATTTTGTGTGTAATTGGCTTTCCACCCGGGAGGGGGTACAAGGGTTGAGGGATAACGAGTGGATGAAGCAGATCAGACCTCTCGAACCCAACCCTCAAGGAAACAAATTTGCCAACCTTTTCGAGACCCTTCTGGTTTTTTTGCGACTCTAAGATGAAGAGCTTAAAAAACAAACCCTTGGCACGTGGGTTACCCAGGATAAATTTTTTCGTACCCACCCATGAATTTTCATGTGAGGACTGTCGGGTGTTGTTAACATACTAAGAGGTTGAACACCCGATTTGTAGCACCCGACAACTATCGGGTGACAAAAATCCTTAATTTTGGCACCCGACTGTCGGGGGCCAAACATAGACTATCAAAAACGCACACGACACAGGATTTGATTTTAAATGGGTAGCAATCATATTTTTGATGTAATCAATTGATTACTGTTATTACATCAAGGTGATTACTCTTTTAATGATCTGCAAGTAATTAGCAAACACATAATTAGCACCATTAACTGATACCACAAAAGAGTAATCATATAACAATTAGATGGGAGCCGGTCTACTTCAAACCTTAAACTTTTTTTTCATTTGAGCTATGTGAATGGGGAAAAGTTAGTATGGGTCCAGACTACATTATAATTAGCTTTCAGGAAAAATAAATTTCTTTTTCATATAGACATGTATGTAGTGAACCCTCATGTTTGATATTAATCCTTTACCTTGTGTAATAAAGAGACTTTCTAACCACCTAACTCACTCGAAATAGATGATTTCGGATGTTTACATCTTACTTATGGCTCTGTTTACAACTCTGAAAGCAAATTTCAATTCTCAAAAAGCATTTACCCATTCTTTCATCTTTTCACATTTTGTTAACGACTTTCTAAAACTCATTAAAAATGTGTATCTTATACCTTACAAATTCCGTTTTTTGCAGGCAACTTATCTTAACTTCCAAAATTATTTCTTGATTTAATGACTGTTTTACGTCTTGAATAAGCGAGTCATTCAATAACAATAAACGTCACGGCGAAATTATCTATACCAACGACCAAGCGCTCGCTTCGCTCCCAATCAAAGCTATATCAATGCTGGTGAATGGTGCTTTGTGAGTTATTTGTATGAATGAATTTCATACCTTAAACAGTAAATCGATTTTGAATGCGCAGTCTTCATTTTAAATCACGCGAACCTCAAATCGCGTCGCACTCGGCACTCGATCTCGAAACTCCCGTACGTTCGGACCAAACATTACCTTAAGACCGTCAGTATTACGTTACAAGTCCGAATCGGATTTGAATATCAGAAATTTACAGAACCCACAATTCGCAGTATAACAACTTGAGAAATTTAGTTTTTAAAGTATGTGACCTCAGAAATCAGTAGACAATGACTTGGCTACACAATAAAGCAAATTACATATAACATACATATATGATTACCAAAATTTCTTTGTGACTCAGTTCGAAATGTCAATATCTAAGGCACTTGGCGAAAAATATTTTTGACTAAAAAAAAGCTAAAAGTAAAAAGCCTGTTTAATGAATATGATTATGTGATAAGCGATACATAATATCAGAAAATCATCAGACTTGATCACATAATGTTTTGGTTTGTGATCGTTCGTTTATATCCAAATAAAGCAAATATGTATTAAATCTTTGAACGTTTAGACTTCACTAATACTTCTTGGAGTTTGTCTGCTTTACAAAAATGCGAAACTTTGTGATGGAGAGTTTGATGGCAGCTATTTGCTTTCATTGGTACTTAGATGATACACCATTGCAGAGTTTATCTTCATGAACTTTCAACGAGAATGCGAAGATTATGTATCAGATGTTTTAACGCGTTGAACATACACTAAATTATTTCTCTCAGACTTGTTTGAAACTTTTTAAATGAACATGCTAGGTGGTTAACGGGATCTAGTTTTGGATTGATGGAATTTTGAAAGTAATGTTTCATGCTCCTAAATAGAATCTAAAACATCATTTACAGTACTGGTCGATGACTGATTCTGTGTGACTCTAGTGAGTTCTTAGTATTTTTTCTGTGGTAAGTTGTCTGATCAATATTTGCAAAGGAATCTAAATACAGTCGAATCTCCAATTAGCGGACACCCCAAAAGGCGGACAGATTTCTTTCCCCAAATTTAGAACTTATATTACTTAACGTTCCAAAAGGCGGACAGCTCCAATTAGCGGACACCAAGTCGAATTCCCGATGGTGCCCGCTGATCAGAGCTTCGACTGTATTAGAATTATGTACTTAGAATTGCAAAATATTTCTGACCATGACCAATTTTCACTTTATTTGGCCCCTCACTTTCAAAAATAGTTGTATGGACCCTACTTTAAACTTTCATTGATATCTCTATGGTGTTAGCAATTTTTGTCATGGCGTTTTAGGGCTTAAGAGTTTCAAATGGAAAGTAAATTCCTTTTACTGGGCCCCAAGGGGTATACGGATTTCATTCTACTGGGCCCCACCAATAACGGATATACGAAATTTATTTTACTGGACCCCAACAAAGGGTATACGGGTTTAATTTTAATTGGCCTCGACAAGGGGTATATGAATGCTTGGTTGGAATAATCTGATCACGCTATGTAACTTTTTGTTTGTATGCTGGCTTGTATACTGCATGCTGTAGTAGAAACGACAAAAGGCCCTTAAAACAAACAAAAACTAACAAAAACAATATATAAAACAAATTGACAATCAAATATTACTTCTTTGAGGAAAAACCCATTTATAACCAAACGATAGCCTTATTTATTTTTTTTGAAATTCCATTTTGTTTACTTTTGCTTAAAAAAAAATCTCATAAAATTTAAAATTCAAAATCTCTGATAAAATTCTACAGTGATATCAATCCTTCCGTCCTACATCATGAATAAAAAAACGGGCTCAGATTCGTTCACTTGCCTGAGTGAACTACCGAGAAAGTGAAAATCTAACCTTATAGTCTCGCGTGCAAGAATCAAGGATGATAATCACTCTACCACCGCGTCCGCAGATTCATCAGCCCTTTTAGACTGCGCATCAGTGTTTTTGAAAAAAGTGAAAAACTTTCCACAATTTTACAGAACATCCAAATTTGAAATGCCCGTTAAGGCTAGCAACATGGGAAATAGCCAAAGGTTTTGGTATCGTTAGAAAGCTCTTTTTTATACTCTTTCTATAAAGCTTTCGGGTTTATTTTCCTTAAAATGAAATGGTTTTGAGCTATAGTCAAGAGACTGTGGCGTACGGTAAAACATATATGCATGTTTCGGCGTCAAAGGGTTAACATAGTAAAATAATTAAGAATCGAGAAACTTACAGTAATTGATCACAGAGGTAAAGGGTCTGCTCTTGTCTGATGATACCCAAAAGAAGTAGTAGGTTTCATTGTTTACATTCCATTGTCTGAGAAAAAAATTCATTTGAAATGAGGCTGAAATTTAGGTTTACATTATTCCCCCTTTGCCCATCATCCCACTCAGTCACCTATGGTGAATAGTATATTTTATAGACCAGAATGTTAAAAAGATGCTTCCGAGAAGACGTCCAAGCAATCTTGTTTTCAGAATGTTGTTTGGATGTCGAAGCAACATTGAAATAACGTTTTGTGTAAACTACCCTATAAAAATAATTGTGAAAGTGTCAGTTTAACTGAAAAGAAAATCATATACTTTTAACTTCGTCCCTTTTGTAGTTCCCTCATAAAAATCAAGCAACAACAAGTGGGAACTACAAAAGGTAAGTCGTCAACATAGCATCATTTTCGTCTTAAAGGAAGACTTTGTACACTAACTACTTATTAAAACCGGCTTATTTATACTTGTAATTGCAGAAATCGGGAGAGTTTAAGGCCCTAGAAAGTTTTTAATGGTAAAAAAATGGCACAGAAAAAGCCTCTTCTTTTTGGGAAAGTTTCTCCTTTCTCGTCTGGGCAAGACAAGCCGCTTTTGACATGTTTTGTCAAAAGCTGCGAACTGTATTGCAATGCCATCTGGATAACGCTATCGTCATACCTCACTGACATTCTGCCGTTTGGTAGTGTAGAGGTTTCGATCACGAGCTTGCACCACAATGCTTCGTGTTCGAATCCCGACCACTGCCAGGCAGGGTGTGAGTGAGGGTGTGACTATCAAGAAAGTGTGATGATAGTCTAAACATTACCATGGTATTACTGTGTATGGTATTACATGGGATTACTGTGTATGGTATTACATGGTACTACTGTGTATGGTATTACATGATATTACTGTGTATGGTATTACATGGTATTACTGTGTATGGTATTACATGAGATTACTGTGTATGGTATTACATGATATTACTGTGTATGGTATTACATGAGATTACTGTGTATGGTATTACATGGGATTACTGTGTATGGTATTACATGGGATTACTGTGATTGGTATTACATGATATTACTGTGTATGGTATTACATTTTATTTTACATTAAGATCATTTGTAAGTACTAAACCTTGGTCGGATACAGCAGGTAGACTTTCTTATCCAAGGAGAGTAATTAGTTTCCATATCAGGTGTAGTTAGATAATTAGTACACTTTCACCCTCTGCATCCGAGCTTGTATTTCTAAACATCCAACTCATTTTTCTATTCTCTTTTCATCAACAAATAATAAAAACAAAAAAGATCTTGGTCTGCCTTTTGCTGTGAATAACAACAATCTTTATCTTCAACAACAACATGCCTCAAGTCAAAGTCAATTTCGGAGCCAAACTCAACTCAACTAAAAAGACATTCCCGCCAGAGAAAAAACCCACCCCGATTGGAGCTAAAGGAAAAGTCAACCCATTCTTGAAAAATGATGCTGTAAAGAAAGCCGCTCCCGCCCCAGCTGCACCAAAGGAAGAACCAAAACCAGCCGCCCCAAAAGCCGCCCCTGCACCAAAAGAAGAACCGAAAGCAGCCCCGCAAGAAGTCAAAGTGAATGTTGGTGATAAAAAGGAAGTCAAAGTAGAAGTTGCTATACCCAAAAAGAACGCAGGAAGTAAGTTACACTTTCATTACCTTATCGAACAAAATTTTAGCTACCTCCAGACTTTTTAGGTCGCTTTTGTACGACTAAACAGTTAAAAACAGCTTTAACAAATTTAAGTCACCATAAAAGTTAGTCACTTTTGTCCGACCGAGTTTTATCCGATAAGATGAGGTACTTTCAATAACAAAAAGTATTTTCTTTAAGTGTTAAAATATTTGCTCAAAAACTAGTTTCTTCTCGTAGTCTGTATTAACTGTAATAGCATTTTTCATTTGTGAGCGATGATTTTGTTCCACAATATATTTTTGCTTGTATTGGCGAGCTTTAAAAATTTTCAGTACCGCCAAGCTAAAGATTGTTCATATCAGACCGACGTGTTCTTCACCTTATAGCTTATTGGCCTTGCTTTGAAACTGCATTTTTTTCAAAGTTGATAAAAAATTTCTTTTGCTTACTAAAGCAAAAAAATGACGCTTTCAGGTCTTTCCATTAGTGAGAAAACGCCCTGCAAACTTTTTCATTTGTCAATTGTTAGAATCTGGAAATGTTCTCTTTCTGGCGGGTTAACAGACAAAAAAGTTACGCCATAAAGTTAGCCATGAAACTTAAAAATAAAAACACTTCCTTCTTTTGGCTTTTAAGCTTTTAAGCCGCTTTGAAAAAGTTACACGGAAGAAGTTTTATTGGGTCATTTTTGAGCCCGCGACATCAAATCGCCTTAAATATCTATCAGATTAGTGGCTCTTCCCAGCAGAAAGCACGGAACGTTGTTTAGCGTCAAAACAAGGCCGTTTTAACGTTGGAACGTTATTCGGACAAAACGTGGTTCTATGATATCCATTACGTAATCTTTTCCACGGAAACACCTCAAGCCGGACCTTTGGCACTAGGCTTATTTTACATTGTTAAAAATTCAAACTAGTGGCAAACATCTGCACTTTTTAGGGTGTGTTCACATCATGAATTGCAGCATGAAAACATTTGTTAATTTTCAAAATAAACTTTGCAGAACATAAATTTAATCAAAGTATTTACAAAATTACAAATAAATTGCATAGCATAGCACTTGAGAACAAAAGGAATGCTACGCTTTCCAAAATTCTGAGTAAAGGGTACTTCGTCTACGATTTTATCGTCCGTTAAAGTGATAGAGAAACAGGAATATCATGTTGCTTAGGTTTCAAGCCATGAACGGCGGCGTTGGAGAAAAACGGCGGCGTTAAATTCGCCCGCGCGGAAAATTCTCGCCGACTTGAATATCGCGCGGATTAAGATTATACATTCGATAGAGGTATTGAATTATCTAGGATTATAAGATAGTCTAAATACTTTGTAGAAGTTAATGTGTTGCTCTTTGTCATCATCTCTTAAAATCGATTAGTAATCAAAATAAGTTAACTTTTCGGTGTACTGAACTCATATCAACTCATACTAATTTTATTTTTGAAAATCAGGTTGCCCCCAAGAACCCTTTCGAGATCTTGAGAAGTCGGTAAAAATGTTAAGGGCGAGCTGCAAAATTAAAACTGCATGGCAGTTTGAAAGACGCTAAGAGAAAAATGGTGCAATTTATATTATGAATTTCACGAATTTTGTCGTCTGGTTTTGATAGCACAATCACTTTGGGTTGATTTTAGATCAAATCCAGAAGCGAATACAGAAGCTATTTTGACTTCCGAATAAGGAATATGAGCAAAAACAACATTTTCGTCAACAATTTTTAAAACCTGTCATGTCCGCCACTGCATCCTGCAGGAGTTATTTGGTAAGAATTAGGCGGAGAATATTGTTGTTCCAAACCTAATATCAACTTCATGGATGTATTATCTCCACAATGTCGGTCAAAAGGTCTGTAGACTTTCAGAAATGAGCTCCTTCCTTCAAAGTTGATGTGAATAAGGTCAGCTATTGCTACCAGATGTAAACAAACCACTTTCAAAAGCAACAAGTGGGGTAAAAGGGGTTGTGTTTTTGCAGATTTTTTGCTATTTAAAAAAAGTCTACAACCTTTTGTCCGACGTTGAAGGTCAAGAAGGAAAAC